>CAUYSK010089900.1:0-17783 GCA_963575035.1 Avahi laniger | reverse complement strand
CCAAAACTAGCAGACTTAAGTGTCCCCTGTTGCTTGTCTCCTGACAAAACAACAAGAAATGTAAATGTTGGTATATAACTTTGGTGCAGAGCCCCTGGTAGAAGATTCCTGACTTTGGGAAATGCTCCTGTTATGGGATAATGTCCCCCCAAAATGCATATGTTGAAGTCCTAACCCCCAGTACCTCAGAATGTGCCTGTAATTGGAGACAGGGCCTTTATAGAGGAAATTAAGGTAAAATGAGGACGTCAACGTGGGCCCTAATCCAATGTGACTGGTGTCCATATAAGAGGAGATGAGGGCCAGGCACAGTGGCTCACGCCTCTAATCTTTGGGAGGCCAAAACAGGAGGATCGCCTGAGGCCAGGAGTTCGAGCCTACACAACATAGTGAGACCCTGTCTCTACAGAAAATAAAAAATTAGCCGGACATGGTAGTGCACATCTGTAGTCCCAGCTACTCAGGAGGCTGAGGCAGGAGGGTCACTTGAGCCCAGGAGTTTGAGGCTGCAGTGAGCTATGATTGGGCCACTGTACCCCAGCCTGGGCAACAGAGTGAATGACCCTGTCAGTAAAGAAAAATAATAACAATATGAAACTAGGACATAGACATATACAGAGGGAAGACCATGTGAAGACACCAGGGAGAAAAAGGCCATCTACCAAAGAGAGAGCCCTCAGAGGAAACCAACCTTGATATTGGACTTCCAGCCTCTAGAACTGTGAGACAATAAATTTCTGTTGTTTAAGCCACCCAGTCTGTGGTACTCCGTTAGGGCAGCCCTAGCAAACATCCTCCCAAAACAAAATCCCTAAATCATATCCAAAAATTATAGCTAGCAGTTTCTGAGCCCCGACCCTGTGTCAGGATCCACTCTTTGTCCTTTGCTGCATCATCTTATTGGACTCCAACAAGAACTTTGTCACAGGTGGGAAGGAACCTGAGAAGTTCACGGATTTGCAGAGGTCGCCATACTCCAAAGTCTCTGTTCTTTTCAGTACATGCTGTGACTTCTCAAAGAAAACTTGCTCAATATTTCTGGAATTCTCCTGGATAATCTGGATTTTTACTTAAAGTGTGAGCGTTACGAAAACTAAAGTCTCTTTTCCACTTGGAAGTTGAAGAGTGGCTCTCAGGCCCAGCTGGTGAAACCCAATAGAAGGATCTACCAGGATGGCAGCGGAAGGAGGGAGAGGAAGGATGCGTGAAGGTGTCACCTGGAGTGGAGTCTGGTGACTCAGCTGATCTCCCCCCAGTCCTCCTCTATCCTGCTCTTCCTGTTTATCTAAAACCAGAACCTCGTGAGTGGACAGCTGGAGGGCCTGTGAAGCCCTTGGCGGAGTAAGATACTGGATTAAAGCTTGTCGCCTGTAGGTTTGCTTATGTCCATCCATGTCCTGAATTTGCCAGAGAAAGTAATAATTGCTTAAGGTACTGCTTAAAAGCTTGGAGTTTTAGAGTCATACAAGCCTACTTCTGACTACTGGCTCTGCTGCTTCTGTGAGAATTGGGGCAAGCCACTTAAATTCTTCAAAACTGCAGTTTTCTCATCCATAAAAGAAAGATAATAATTATAGTAACATTATTATAGGGATGTTGTAAGGATTAAATGAGATAATATGTGTAAAGCACTCACAAAATGCCTGGTATAGAGTAGGTTCTAAATAAATAGTACCTATTATTAAAATTCATTTAATGAGAAACCATGATTCCATTTGGGATCTATCTGCGACATTTTAGCATTGTTTCTTGCACACTTGGTTACAGTCTTGTAGTGAACGCTGTTGGTCCTCTTCCCAGATCCTCAGATTCCTCTCGCTTCACAAGTGCCCCTCCTCTGGCTTCTGTCATCTTTGGCCTCAACAGTCTCCACCTGGGCCTCTCTTAGAAGGTGGGTGCAGCTACTGGACCCTGACGTGCCCGGGGAGGCCCTTTGCCGTGGGTGACTGGTACAACAGTGTGAAAGCCCAGCCCTCGTGCTTTTGAGTGGGGACAAACCCTGAGTCATCACTTCTACTCTAGAGCTCTTTGTGAAATCAAGCAGAGGATGAAACTTCTGAAATGTCACCTTGCCTGACTCCTTCGCATTCCCCATCCTTCCTTCCCACCTCCTTACTGGTTTCTCCTGGAAGCATTTCATTAATAAGTCTCTTGCACATGGGCCCCTGTCTCAGGGTCTGCTTCTGGGCAACGCAGCCCAGGAAAGATCCTGCCCTCCTGGGTACTGGAGGAAGAATGGCGGCCTTTTCAAAGGTCTAGCTCTGGGGTGCTGGGGTGTAGCCCCTCTAGCTTCAGGATGCTGGTCCTTCACCACCACAACTCAGAGATAAAAAGGACATGGGGTCAAAGTATTCTTCTGGAATCATCCCATTTGAAATTTGATAAACTGTTCTTACTGTTTTCTCTTGTTTTTCTGAGCCTTAGTTCTTCCATCTGTGAAACTTTTAAACTAACAAGTCTCACAGGGAGTTCACGGGGATGTCTGCAAGAGTATCTCAAACAATGTTTTCAAGTTGGCATATTTTTCCTTTACAGAGGCCCCCAACTTTTTTGGCACCAGGGACCAGCTTCACGGAAGAAAATTTTTCCATGGACTGGGGGTGAGGGGGGTAGGTCGTGGGTAGGGGAGGGTGGCACGAAGCTGAGGCGATAATGCTCGGCCTGTTTCCTAATAGGCCACAGACCAGTACGAGGCGTGGCCCAGGGGTTGGGGACCACAGCTCTACAACACACCCTTCTCTAGTTTAGCCCACCAGTGTCAAAGATGGTACAACAAACTCTGGCCAGCATGTGATTGGCTGGTGCGCTGAGGCAGGCACATGAATGAGGGTCTCTGCCATCGTGGGGACCATGCCCACTGAGGGGATCATTCTTTCTTCCCACCAGTTTGTTCAAATTCATCAAATGCTTATGGAGTGCCTTCTATGCGCCACTCACTCTGCTATCTGCCATGGTAAGTGAAACTGATGCCATCTTTGCCCTGTGCAATTTAGACAGAAATTAATAACCAAACACACACATATTTACCAACTAGTGTAAATGCCAAGAAGGAAAAAGCACATGGCGTGAGGAGCTCACATAACAGGGGGTCTGACCTGTGGACCCTGAGAAAGCCAAGAGAAGAGAGGTGGGAGGGAAGGAAGGCAAAGGGCTCAGGCCCAAGGAACCATGTGTCAAGATTCTGAGGCCAAGAGAGCACGAAATATTGGAGAGACTAAGAGAAAGCCGACAGGGCTGGAGCACAAAGTCAGGTGAATGTGGCAGTCAACAGTGCCGGAGGGGGCCTCGAGCCAGGTCGCACAGGGCCAGAGACCACCAAGCACCAGCCCTGCCACCATCTCCCGCCTGACTGGACCTCTGCCACAGCCAGGCTGTGATGCCCGTCCTCCCTCTCAGGTCAGCCTGGGCTCTGAAACCGAGTTCTGCCCACCTGGACCCATCTTGGCTTTAACCACATCCAGTTTCTAGCATTAGCTCACTGCCAACTGTACTGTATCATGAAACAACACAGAGCAAATTGCCCGGTGCTCTAGTAGTGGAAGCGCAGACAGAAACAGGGAGGCAGAGGATGTTAGCATGGCAGGTAGTAGTGAAACCACAGGCATCCACATTCTGCTGGTAGCAATCAGTGGTCCATGCTGGGAAGCTGGGAGTCACGTCCCCTCCTCTCCGAGGGTAAGTTACATCGATGCTTCTGCTTTGCTGGTAAACCAAATGAGAACACCGCTTACCAGAGACCTCTGAGTGCCTGATATTTTTTCCTAAATGTCATGAGTGACATTCAGCATTCAGGCTAAAAAAAATTCAGCTTTGCTAACAATTACCAAAATAAATGTGAAGGACTCTCTTTACAGTAAATGACGTCTGTCCTACAATGATGAAGAAAGTTCAAGGGAAAGGGCCTCCAAGGCAGTCCTTCAGAGACGAAAGGGAATCCAGGACAGGGAGAGAAAAGTAACCCTGCTTAGTCGAAGCAAGGCTTCTAAGCTCCAGTCTGACCTTGCGGAGTTTGCACAGAGGCGCTGAGGGCCAGCCTCTGCGGGTCATACTGACGTTAATAATACCCATTCATCAAGTCCCACCTGGATGCCAGGCACGGTTTAGAATGCTTTAGCTGCCTGCTGTCATTTAATTCTCACAATAACCCCACAAGGTAGTTACTTTCATTATTCCCGTATGCAACTGAGCAAACTGGGGCTCAGAGAGGGCAAATAAATTACTCAAGGTCACACAGCTAGAAAGAGCAGACATCCAAACCCAGGACTGCCTGCCCCCAAAGCCCAGGCTTTTTATCTCTGCTCCTCAGCTCTTCAAGGGCAAGGGCCTATCTTGGTCATCTCTACAGCCTGGCCATCATAGCACAAGGTCAGTAAACAACATTGAACTGAAATAATGTAACCCAGGCTGGCTCCAGTTCACATCATGGAGTTCACAAGTCCCTGCTGGCTCATGAAAACAAGCAGGGGGAGAGCGGAGAATGCAGGACTCCTCCGTGGAGCTTGAGTAAGCCTAAGCCAAGCAGCTCCAGACTCTTGTGGAACAGAAGAAAAGACTCCCCACGTAGGACCAGGTTCTGGCTGTCACAGCCATACACAGAGTGTCTCTCCTGGAGACCAGGGCAGAGATTATGACACCATGAAGGGAGAAAGAGAGTCCCTCCATAAGGAGAATTAACACCCCCATCGCAAGGCTGTCCAAGCCCGCAAAGGCTGAACGAAGGAGGGGTAGACCTCAGGAGGCTGTACCTCCAGCGGTGACCGCTTATTGGCTGAGCTGCGTTCTCCTGGGAGATGCAGGGGTCCAGGCAGCACGAGGGGGCCCCCGCAAGGCCAAGGGAAACACAGCAGTGGCAGCAGAAAGAACTCATCCTGGGCTGGGAAGAACCCACAGCTAGCTGTGAAGGAGTGTGTGCCTCCAAATAGCTCGCGAGGTTGACTATTAAAGTTCTTCTGGCCTACGGCAGGAATTTGGGCCAGGTTTCGAGTTGAGGATCAGGCTCAGAAAATGGCAGCATTTTTAAGAAAGTGAAAGAAAGAAAACAGAGGTCCTCATCCGAGCCCCACTGAGCATCCTGTGCCTGGGATGCCGCCTGCACAGCCTCAGCCTTTGCAGGGTTTCCACGCTTGCCTGAGCACAGGGTCACCTGGGCACTTGTCACAAACAGGGATTCCTGGGCCTCGCTCTCCATTTACCGAATCTGAGTGTCTGGGGGCCTGGGCATGAGTGTTTTTAGCAAGGACTGCAGGTCCCTTTAAGAGCAGACAAGCCTGGGAACCACAGCAATAGTCCAGGCAGGCCCTTCTTGCAATGGCCTTTCGAGAGACACACCAGTGTAACAATTTCGAAGTCTGAATGAGCGTTTAGCGGTTTTTGATTTAAATGAATTAAAATAAAATACAATGGGAAAAATCATCTTTGTGAGAAGAATAGAGATCAAATGTAAATGGCCCACTTAGCAATTATTTTCAAAAGCCAGATGATTTTTAATAAAACCGCCAGCGCAGCAGAAGCTAATGGCTTGTTCCCTTGCATCAAACGTGCCAATAAATGCGCTAATAGAGAAGACTTACTTGGAATTCAAATACAGGGAAAAGAATAAGTTCCCTTGGGACCTGACTATGTATTTTTTGAGACTGTGCTTTCTTAGGAACATCAGACCTGAAGTTAGGAAAAGTAAGTGTATCCTCTGAAAAAATCACTAAGAAAAGCCTTAATGCCAGCCCACCTAGCAGAAGACCGCGTAGCCCGGCCCCGACCAGATGGTGGATATCAGACTCTTCTCTTTATTTCTACCGCTGTCCTGCAGGAGGCTGGACAGGGAAGCGGTTGAGAACATGGGCTTTGGGAACAGAAATAACTGGGTGAGTTCGAGTCCTATTTCTTCTACTATGTGCCCTTGGACGAGCAATTTAAATTCTCTGGGTCTTAACTTCATCGCCTAGAAAACAGGGAAGTAATGAAACGTCATTCTCAGGGTTGTTGTGAGTATGAAATGAGTAAAGGTGGCACAGCATCTGCACAGTCAATGCTCCATAAGAATTAGCCAGTTTTATTACCATGTCAATCGTGAACGCTTAATGTCCCTCGGCTTTTTGAGTAGCACTGTCCTTGCCTGGTCAGTCAGCGCTAAATCATTTTCTACTTCTGGTTTCCAAATTTGCTTGCTGTGTACTTACATCTGAATGTTCATCTGGAGCAAGTATGAACATCTACTTCAGTATCAAAGCTTCTTTAAAAATCTATTTCCAAGCAGTAAGTTGCTCTAACTTGTCCCCATGATAAATAAGTGCCCCTTAAGGGAAATGGCCTGAATTTTTCTGTATTTTACCTATGCTGAAAAATCAGATTGTATGGATGTACGTACATTTCCTGTGATGGGATTATCTCATTCCCCCTTTAGCCAAATCTTATTTTTCCTTTAAAGCCTCCTCTGCCAGGCGTTTCTTCCCAGTGAACTCAACCTATGATGGGGTCATATTTCAGTGACGACCTAAATTCAGCATTCATTCAACCAAGATTTACCAAACACCTCCTATCTGCTAGGCACCAGGATTGTTTTTGTCTGTATCCTTTATCTGACACTTTTCTTGCGGTTATTTCGTATTATTATTATTATTCCCTCTCTATACTGAATTATAACTCTCTTACCATCAGAGACCATGCTGAATTTTTCTCTAAATCCTCAGCTCCCAGCAAGTGCTTTCCACACAGCACTTTCGGAAAAGATTTCTTGTTGACTATAATATTGATCCTTATCTAGGGAGAGAAATTTCCCTCAGGGTGGAGAAGATATGGTTCTAAGCCAGTTTGCTTGGGCTTGCTAGTGTGTTCTATGACCTTGAGTACGTCACTTTGTCCCTGAGATCACCTCAAGCCTTAAGACTTGATGCTACTTACATCCATGTACATCTAAAGCTTAGTTACTCTATCCTGGGCCTCAGAATTTCCATGAAAGATGCCTTTCTCCAGGCGTTCCAGCATAGAGGAAAGCCACGGGACAGACAGACCTGTGCACACTCATAGAACTGTTTCTGCATTTTCCCAGTGAAGTCATATATTCCTTTTGTTTTATTTTAAAATTCAAAAACATTCTAGTGATAAACTTCCCTACCTCTTACCTTGCTTTTTATATTCTCTCCCTTCAGTGAACAACAAATAAAAACATATTAAGACCAAGTCAACTCAAATCAGCACCACTTTCAGCGTTCCCTGCAGAACAATGAACTCAGTAGTTGGCCAGCAATGAAAGAAAATCACAGAAGTAAAAAGACCGTATCTGTCCTGAAACAGACCAAAGTTTTTCTGCCCATCTGATTTGCTTTACTTTTTATCCAGATGATTTAGCATCAGGGACACACAATCTCTTACTTTGTTTACATCCTCTGCGCTCAAAAGCAATTCACAGAAGATAAAATAAAAATTTTAAAAAGCAATTCATAAGTCTTGGGTGATGGGAGTTTCATTAAGACATATTTGTTACCTAGATGTGCATTAAAAATTCTATTTAAGTCTGATATTTGAATTCTTCCATCAACTTTCCTAAGGCCCCTAAAATGCGAAAGTCTTTCCCTATTTCCTTTTTCACTCACAGGTATTTTTCAATGATGTTTTGAGCTGTGGTATCAATTATTACAAAGTTGTCTGAATGCCCTGGCCTAGTTGGAGACCAAGGCCACACAGCCAGTCTCTTCAGAGCCACTGGTCTCCACACTACTCTGTGTGAACACACTGTACCCACAACCCTGCTCACAGCCCTGTCCTGGGGAACACTGGTCCTGAGGCAGAGCAGGAGGATGTGGGTGGATCTCTACAAAGTCAACACCGTAACGAGAGAAATAAAGTGCAGGTTGTGCTCGAGGTGGGTGAAAATCATCTTTGGGCTCCAAGTACAGCACATTTCACTCTCACAAAATGTTAGTGGGTTGTTCTCAGGCAACCAATTGATTCCCACCTAACCTGCCCAAAATGGCAATGATGAGAAAGTCTGACAATTAGCTTGGGTACACAAAATGCAAAAAAGTTACAGGAAAGGTACAGTTCTTCAGGCTGCTCATTGTCTTCATGCTTAAGGAACATGAGTTTCCATTTCTATTTCTATGCAAATTAAGCCACAGACTCCAGTTCATGCCACTGGAGCCATCTTGTTTCTTCATATATTTTTTTTTCTGCTTCTCTTTGTTTAAAGTCTTGTGAGGAGAACAAGGATCAAAAGACGTACACTACCCCTGAAAGAAGTGACTTTGCAAAGAATATGAAAAGGACGCTTGGTAATTTTTCCAAAGCCTAAATGAGCACTATCCTTACAGCTCTATCACAATTAATGTACTCTCGCCTTGCCTGGCAGTGAAATTTATAATGTGATTTTAAAGCCATGAACTAGGTTCATCATCTGTCCCTAAATTTAATAACTGGGATCCACAAGCAAAAACAGCAAGGAAAAAAATAATAAATCAATAAAAGCAACTGCCCTACACAGAGCCTGGACTTTTCTCCAGCTCTCTCTGGTTGGAAACAATGCTGGTTAGATTGACTTTCTAGGTACCATTTGGCAAATTCTCTTTTCCAGAACAGCTCCCTGAACCAAGAATTAGTACATTCATTCTGTGAAAGGATGCATGCAACTCTCATAAGGTCAAAGTCATCTGAAACTCTTTTACTTCCTATTTTAAAAAATAAGCCCAGTTGGCCCAAGGAAGTGATGGGTTATAAGAAATAAGCATTAATTTCTCTACTGCTCTTAGATAACATCCACCTCTCTCCTTTCTATTTCCTCCCACAATTTCTTCCCTGACCCTTCAATTTGCCATTCTCATGCACGAAGGACCCAGAGTCCCTTAAAACAGAATGGATGTTCGTGAAGAAGGAGAATAAATTGGGCTGTGTGAGAGCAGACAGCCAAACTCAATTCTGCAGGCAGCAAGATCACCTAACTTCATTCCTTACCAGGACCAACACAGACGGGCTGCCCAAGATGAATATAGCCTAAATTAGGAAGCCATTTTAATCCAAATAAGAGTCATTTCATGAGTGTGTGAAATCACCCAGGTTTTAGTATTGCTTTTCTGACCCTGTTCTCTGAGTAGCAAATTAATTTTGTTAAAAGATGTGAGATTGAATCAGTCCTCTCTGGGAATAAAAACAGTTACACTTTTCCAGTGAGGAAGCATTAATGTCAAAAAAAAATAAAAAACCTATATATATATATATATATATGTATATATATATATATATACACACACACATATCTCCTTAATCCTGGGATATCAGTAGAGAATGGAAAACAGTTACTGCAAGTTTATACACAAATAAAGGGGAACATATGAAGTCAAACCTAAATAACACTGAGCTGCTACCTAGAGGTTTTCAAAGGAAAATATTTTTCTTCTCAAATATTATCCAGTGGAGAACACTTGAAGGCAAACTAAATAGCACTAAGCTGCTTCCCAGAGGTTTTTGTGGAAAAATGTGTTTCTCCTCAAACATCAGATGGAAAATCCAACAGCCAGGAATATCCTGCTTCGTTACAGCAACCGGTTTCCCATCAACAGGCTCTTGTCGGCCTCAACGCACTGTTTTGGCAGACCAAGAAACAGTAGTGCTGAGGGGAAATCAGATCCAAAAGTTAAGAACACAAATGAGTGTTTCCCTTCTTAATCAAAGCAAATCGATTTCCCCTGAGATTTCTCCAGTTCCATTTCTGAAGGAGCGAGATGATGGCATGGCTCACAGCATGATCTCCACAGTCCCAGAGAACTGGGTTCCACTTCCTCCTCTTCCTTGCAGGCAAACTGAAGCCTCAGTTTTCTGATCAGGCACATTTTGGTATCATGCACTTCACAGTATTTTGAGTTGTAAGATTAAAACATGTAAAGGACTTAGCCTAATATCTGAGTAAATTCTCAATACTACTAACAATAATTATTATTTTCATTAATAAATTAATAGAGCTTACAGTTAAGATTCTGCAAATCTTGATATTGTCATGAAAATCATGAAGTTGATTAAAAGATCGTGTGTCCAAGAATTTGCAGGATAATCTCAATTTCAAACACCTTATCCTGTGTTCATGCATCCAAAGTATTGCTTTAGTGACTAAGGTATTGATAGATATTGCAGTTTATTTGCAGTGGAGGGAAGGAGGGAGACAGGAACTGAGAGAATATAGGCTCTACTGAATGTGGTGATTCCTCAACCCCTTAGAGATTAATAGGAGCAATCTTTTTGTAAAACAAAAATCTTAATAGATATCAACCACATAGACACAGAGATGTCTAATATGCTGGTTATATTTTAGCAAGCATATTTAATGCTTTTTGCTACTTAACTGCATATTCAGTTATAGATATGTGAATAAACGGAAAAGGAAATAAAAATACTTTCATAAACATAGCTTGCCACTGAGGTCCTAGTGGCAAAGAGAATAAGAGAAAGGGTGTTTAATGATAGAAAACTTGGGAATCAATATTTCAGATCAAGTTCTCCTATGGCTTTAGGGGATTCTACACCAAAGCTAGACAGGCAGTTACTTTGGAATGTTTTAGTCCATCAGAAACTTGCTATTTGAGTTTTTGATCCAAAGAACAAAGGAAATGCCACTTTCATAAATCCTCCCCAAGCTCCTCTTACATCAAATCAGCAATTGCCTTCTTTTCAAACCATAAATATTATAGATGTGAAGTGACATTTTCACAGAACTGATTCAATATGATCACATTTTAAAAGTAAATAGAGAATGTAAGATCATGTATTTTAACTGAGGGTGCTGGCCTTTGTATAAATAAATGTCACAACTGCCATGTCTAGAATGGGATGGTGGCTCTAACAGTCACTTTTCAGTAAGGCCTGGCGTTCACCTCCCGTGCATTTATCCTTATGCCTCCCGAAGATCAAACCACACACCTCTGTTTGTCTAGCTTCAGGAGGCTCTAGTGGCTATGGAGTAGAGCTCCCGTCTGTGGGGCATAACTGGCTGGTGTTGGGTGTAGAAGTCCCCATCGCAGTCTCACTTACGCCCACCTGTTCTATCCGGCAGAACTCCAACATGGGACTGGGGAGAAGACGACCCCAGATGCCCCTTACGTATGTAAACTTAAGGTTGACCATCAGTGTCTGCTCTTAAAGAGCACCAACAAGTTGGAGCATAATAAAATTACAGAGGTGTGGGATTTAAAAATCAGAATGCCTCCATCTGAACTCAATGATTTAAGAGCCGGCCATGACACTCAACACATTTGCACACAAAGGAAACCCCACCCGCTGAGATTTACAAGCCTTACCACAGTTTAGGTTGGTGTGTGGGTCCGAGGGGTGATATTCGCCCTAGAAGAGAGGGATCGAGTGGGAAGCCAAGCAGGAGGACGGGGGTGATGTCCTTTTTCCTGTCTGCCCTCCACTATGTGGCTTTCTTATTTTATTTAAAGGTATACCTGGGAATGCTCTGAGCATATTCCTCTCTTTCTTCCTAAATGAGGCTAAATATGTCTGGGCTAGAAAATAATGTATTGTTACTATAAGAATGGAAATAAAACAGAAATTAATAGTGAATTCCAAAGATGTACCTCCTATAAGCAAAATAGTGTTTTTAATTGCTACGTTCAAGGTATTCTGGCTCAGGCTGTCTGCATTCGTCAACTTAGAGGATGTACCTCATGCACTGAGATGTGCTCAGAACATACCACCCATCCCAAACAAAGATATACCACACCATCTTTAGGAAGATAGGACCCACCCTTTGAGGGTAGGGCAGGCTCTTTGAGTGCTGTTTTCCCACATGTAACCAAAGATTATATTTATGACACACCTCTTTTTTATTCTTCTTTTTCATTACTCTTTATTAAATGAATAGTTATACTAGGAGATACTGTTTGTTCAGCATCTATTTGGTCCCAGGCACAGTAATAAGCCCTTTTCATTTGACTTTGATGACAACCTTCAAGCAAAGTGTCATCACCACATCTGGAAGATGAGAATCAAAGGCGGGACAATTGTGAAGCATGCCCCAGGTCACAATCCTAAGAGGTGGTAGAGCTAGAATTCAAGCCCAAGTCTCTCTGACTCCAAAACCTATGCCCTTCACCAACTCACTAGACACCTCCACCAAGAATCAGGCTTCAAGCTCAGGGGTGATGGGGTTATGAGGACTAGGACCAGGGACATCCACACATGGCCTTTCCCGCCCAACCCGAGCGTCCACACAGCTGTGTTTCTCTCTGCCACCTCCTTCCCGTGTGGCTAACCTGCCTTCATTGACCACAGTCTCCAGCTTTGACTCCAGTCTCTTTGTCTTTGAGCTCATTTCCTATATTTTTGGTCTGTATACCATTCTGTTAATAAATCCTAGCCTCTAATCGAGCCCAGTCAATCCTTCCACAGTTTTGTTGATCATTGTGGAACTCCATCTCATGAACTGCATGTCTGCAACAACTGGCCTGCAAGAGCTCAGTTTTCGTTTGAAAGATTTATGAGTGTGTGTCTATGTGGGTGTTAGACGTAGCTATATACAGACTATTCTTTAAAAAATACTAATACTAAGATGACTCTCTGTTTAGCCTTAGAAGATTCCTGCAAGGAAATCCTTTGCTTTCTGCAGGCAATTTTTTTTTTAACTTTAAATTTTTAATTATTATGGATACATGATAGTTGTACATATTTAAGGGCCATATGTGATATTTTGATACATGTACACAATGTGTAATGATCAAATCAGGGTAATTGGGGTATCCATCACCTCAAGCATTTGTCATTACTTTGTGTTAGAAACATTCCAATTGTACTCTTTTAGTTATTTTGAAATATTCAATAAATTACTGTTAGCTGAGTTGCCCAATTGTGCTACTGAACACTAGATCTTATTCCTTCTATCTAACTGTATTTTGTACGCATTAACCAACCCCTCTAAACCACCCCCGCACCACTACCCTTCCCAGCCTCTGGTAACCACCACTCTACTCTCCAGAATACCTCACAGCCCAGTGTGTCTTGGGGGGAAATGGCCTTTCAAGATCAAAGCCGACTCCACACAACGCTCCAGTTCTTGCTGTTTTTCCCAGGCCTAGCTTGCCACCTACTGGCAAGAAGCAGGAGCACAAACCCAGGAGCAAGGACACAGAGAAAGAACCTTCTAAACCTTCACATCCTTAGACCTCCCAAGGCCCAGACCTGCCCGACGCCTACAGAAAGTCTGGGAGCAGTCAACTGGAGGCTCTCGCCCCCATGCCACTGTTGACGTCTGTGTCGCCTTAAAGAAACAATATGGGCCGGGCGCGGTGGCTCACGCCTGTAATCCCAGCACTCCGGGAGGCCGAGGTATATGGATTGTTTGAGCTCAGGAGTTCGAAACCAGCCTGAGCAAGAGCAAGACCCCGTCTCCACTAAAAAAAATAGAAAGAAATTATCTGCACAACTAAAAATATATAGAAAAAGTTAGCCGGGCATGGTGGCGCATGCCTGTAGTCCCAGCTACTTGGGAGGCTGAGGCAGGAGGATCGCTTGAGCCCAGGAGTTTGAGGTTGCTGTGAGCTAGACTGACGCCAGGGCACTCACTCTAGCCAGGGCAACAAAGTGAGACTCTGTCTCAAAAAAAAAAAAAAAAAAATATGAACAAATTAATGGTCTCTGTGCCCTTTGTTGACAGAAACTACAAGATGAGTAAGTTCTGGAGATCTGACATGCACCATAGTGACATTAGTTAATAATGCTGTATTGTATCCTCGAAATCTGCTAAGAGAGTGGATCTCAAGTGTTCTCACCACAAAAAAAGAAAAAGGAGCTCTGTGAGGTGCTGGGTATGTTAATTAGCTTGATAGTGGCAATCTTCTCATAACATATATGTGTATCACAAATCACATTGTACACCTGAAATGTAAACAATTTTTATTTGTCAATCAGACCTCAATAAAGCTGGGAAAAAAAATAAGCGTTTTTTTTCTTTTTTTTTAAAAAAGAAAGAAAGAAAAACTGCACAAAAAAGAAAAGCTTCTTCAGAGAGAAGGAGCAAATTTGAGCTTCCCAGAGAAAACTCCTAAAAACAGCCAAGGAATTTTCCAATTCACGGTCTGCCAGCAGACATGGGTGAGAACACGGGTGTTGCTGCGGACAAAGCACATGATAAAGCAGCTCTTGCTCTTTCCCAGGAACTTGAACCTGGGAGCCCACTGAACACATGCCAATAACTTGCAAAAGCCTGAACTAAGGCCTGATGTTAACATTTTTACTGACTTTCAAATTGAAAGGTTTTGTAAAACATAATGCCCTTAACCAAGCTCGTATAAAATTATAAATTTCCAAAAATATTAAACATATCAAAACCATGTCATGCAAATTTGATTTCAACGTATTCCCATTTCCAACCCACACACACCCTGACAACATCATGAACGTTTCACAAACAGCGAACCCTTCTAAAAATGACTCTCCCTTCAAGCTTTGAATTTGTACCCCAGTTTTCTCTGCATCCTGAGAAAGATAACAAGAGAAAAGGCTGACCAGTCCTTCTCATTTCCCTCCCCTTTCACCTGTCAGAAATTGGGGGGAAAACGCCTTACAGGTTTTAGCTTTAGAACATGCGCTGTCAAAATAAGTACTGCCTTGTGGGTTTTAAGACAATTTCTCATTCTCATGAAAAGTAAATTTCAAGTTACTCATGACAGATTGACCACATGTATTTATTTCCTCTCCCTTCCAACACTCAAAATGACAATGACAAAATAAAAAAAGACACTACTCACAGGACAAAGAGAACGCGAGTGGAGACAACAGCAGACAAGGGCTACAAACTTGCTGCAGAAAATGAAGGAATGGTGGACCTTACAGAGTAACGCCATTTCCACCCAAGTGCCCACAGAGAGCAACGCTGCTGAGAAGCATGTGAATTCAGTCTGCAGAGCCGCCGAGAACCTGCTCATCTAGAGGCACTTGGAATCAAAGGCAGAGGTAGTTCAAGGCACTGGAGAAAGAGGAATTGGTTGAAAGTCTAGAGATGGAGTAGCTGGAAGCCAGGTGCACTCTCTGACCCTTTCCTACAGAGCTGGGAATGAAGTCTACAGGAAATGACTTCATAGGGGAAACAATGCTGTCCCTGACACTTGTTACCTTAAAGGAGAGCACCTGACTGGTTTGTGCTTGGCAGGGGAGACAAAGACATGGCCAGAAGGGAGAGGAAGGTTGACTGGTGCCCTAGTATTTTGTAATTCTCTTATTCATGCCATCCAGAAGCAACTACTCTTCAACTTTACTCATCTTTCCCTAGCTTCAACCAACCAAAAAACTCCTATTTTAGAAAACTGCCCAGATTTTCAAACCACCACAGCAGCAAACATGACAGTTCATAGAGACCCAGGAGTTTAGAGAGAAGATATGTACGTGGCATTCCTTCTGCTAGCTTCAGAGCTCATCCTTAAGTCATGTATTCACTACAGAGGCAAGTTTTCAGTTTTGATGAGTCTCCACGTCCCACACACCAAAACATGCTTTCTAGCAAAATACTGGATATGATACATTTCCATTAAGACCAAACAAATCAAGTGTGTGACAAAGCACCATACTATGGAATGTCATGTGCCTATGGAGGCACTTGTCTCACAATTATCTAATAACACTACCAACTGACTTCCTCAGTACCCTGACCTGAGAAAACACCAACATTCCAGGTATTTATGAGAATTAGGGGAACTGAGTGTAGTTTCTGTATTGTAGAGGTCCCATAAACACTGTGGTTCTGTTATGTTTCCACTGTGATGTTGCTTGTGCCCTTTCTAGTTCCCTTCTGAGGCAGGACTATGTTTTTGTGGGTTTTTTTGTTTTGTTTTTTTGAGACAAAGTCTCACTGTGCTGCCCCAGCTAGAGTGCCGTGGTGTCATCCTAGCTCACAGCAACCTCTAAGTCCTGGGCTCAAGCAATCCTCCTGCCTCAGCCTCCCAAGTAGGTGGGACTACAGGCATGCGCCACCATGCCCGGCTAATTTTTTCTATATATTTTTAGTTGTCCAATTAATTTCTTTCTATTTTTAGTAGAGATGGGGTCTCACTCTTGCTCAAGCTGGTTTTGAACTCCTGAGCTCAAACAATCCACCCACCTCGGCCTCCCAGAAGGACTATGTTTTATTCGTGGTTAAAAGCAGTAAGCCTTGGTAGAAATAGAGAAAACATAAAGCAGATGCTATGGGTACACTGTGCTTATGACCTCAGCCCACCTGAAGGTCACGTGTAGGTGGTTCCCACTCCCACTGCTGGCTTCTGGCCTCTCTATGCCCGAGGGGTTACCTGGCCGTGGGAGTGCATTGGCCCGCTGTGTGCAATGGGCCAAAGTGCCAGGAGAAGTGCCAAGGAGTTGATGCCCCAGGGAAGGGGAGTTGAAGGATGAAAGCCCAGCCTCCTGCCCTCAGTGGGACAATCAGAGCCATGTTCCACGTAATTTATCAGTAGTGCCTGGCAGGATGGGGGTCTCGTCCACTGCCCGTTAGTGGTTTTCCTTGCTTTACTCCCCCACTCCCTCATAGTACTTCCTGCAACCATCTCTCAAACAACTTATTATTTGGAGTCTCTGAAAAAGCCCAACAGGAAAAATAAAATCACAGGAAAGCAAATACTTATTCACCATTTGAAAAGGAGCTTCTAGAAACTGAATGGCTGACCACAGGAAATCAAGAGACCGTGCGACCAGAGCTGCCCTGTCAGAAGCTGGGTAGGGTCAGATCACAACATCCCAAGGTCGGGCCTCTATGACATGAATAACGTCCAGTACAAGGGAAACATTACATTTAGGATCAGGGGGTGGAATACACATAACAGGAGACGGAGTAGAGTTCTACTAAACCTAAAGTTACTGCTGCTTCCTGATCATTTGGGGATCCTCTGTAGGAGTTAATATACCAGCAGAAGTAGCAGACATGGTTATGACAAGGAGACAAGGTTGCTGCTACATAATGGGAGCAGGAAGGAGGAATGTGTCCCGGAACATAAGTAATTCACTGGGCTGCCTCCCGGTGCTTCCGCAGCCTTGCAAGGGCAACGTCACCAGGAAGCCAGACTCACCAGGGGGGAGGATCTGGTCATCCCATTAGGCAAACAACCTGGACCAGCAGAAATGTTAAGCAAAGGCGAGGGGTATCCAGATGACCAGTCTGTGAGGGAGAGGATGGATATCCTTACGGACTGGGAACAACCGTGGCAGTGTCCCACCAACCACCCTGTGGGTAAAGTCCTTACATTTCCTTCAAGGTGGCTTTTAATCATACTCCTCTACACTGTTGGTGGGACTGCAAAAAAAAAAAATAAAAAAAAGATGCGGCCTCAGTGGTGTCCTTCCTTTCCTTGTCTCATTCCTCACTCCCTCCCACTGCTTCCTAGGATCACCTTCCAAATCAATTTCTTACACCCAAATCCTTGACTAAAGTCTACTTTTAGGGAAAACTCAGGCTAAAACAAAAAGATGAAGGAAATTATCATCTTATCCAACTAGTAGAATAGTACGTGGCCAGTGAAAATAACTACATAGGAACATGGAAAGACACATGGATTATGATGTTAACTGAAAATAACTGTTTGCCTATTCTGACTACAAGTAAATAAAAAAAATATCTTTCTAAAGGGCAATATACAAGGATGATCATTGTTTTGTTGGGGTTGAGGAAGAAAGGTTTTTTTTTTTTTTTTTTTGAGACAGAGTCTCACTGAGTTGCCTGGGCTAGAATGCCGTGGCGTCATCCTAGCTCACAGCAACCTCTAACTCCTGGGCTCAAGCGATCCTGCTGCCTCAGCCTCCCGAGTAGCTGGGACTACAGGCAT
>CAUYSK010089896.1:0-85978 GCA_963575035.1 Avahi laniger | reverse complement strand
TTCTTCTCATACAGACACCAGTCATTGGAGACGGGGCCCAGCCTGAATCCAGGTTGAGTTCATCTTGAGATTCTTAAATAATTATGTCTGCAAAGATGCTCTTTCCAAATATGATCACATTCTGAGGCTCTGAGTAGAGATGAATTTTGGGGGGACATTATTCAACCCAGGACAACCACTTCCCTCTCTTTCCAGCCTCTGCCTCCCAAACTCTGTCCCCTCCACCTCGGGCCAACAGAAAAGCACGGGGGACAGCTGTGTGCTTGGAACGCGGGAAGGCCACCGACGTGCAGAAGGACTTCCAGACCTGGCGGTTTTCAGTGATCGTAACTCCAGTTTCTGACATTCTGGTATTCCAGAGTTAAGTGCTTTTTAAAAATGCTGAACTACTAGTATCTTTGTGATATGGTTTCTAAAAATACGGATCATTTATGCCTGGGGATACACTGCAGTAGAAGTTTGGATCCATTAATAGCAAAGGAAACCCTGTTTAGAAGTGGCTTTCTATTGCTCCATCACCTGTGGGCCTCTGTCGTAACACAAATCCTCACTCTGGTTCAGAGACTTTCCAAACCAGTGGCATTCGAACGCAGCAGCCGGAAATTGCTCCGGGTGACTCACTGTGGTCTCTACCTACACGTAACCACACTGTAGAAGACGGAGACAAATCGGAAACTCTTTCTTTGAAATCTTTGAAATAAAACTAGAGTTAACATCAATAAAAAAATGTATTCCCTGCCAACAACAAAGAAAGGAGTTTAAAAAAAAAAGAAAAATATCATCTAAAGCTGCGGTCTCCAATTCCTGGGCCAGGTACTAAAGGTGCGAGTCTGTTAGGGATCAGGCTGTTAGGGACAGCTCCATTGTCGTCCCCCCCAGACCCCCGGCTCCGTGGAAAAATTGTCTCCCATGAAACCGGTCCCTGGTGCCAAAAGGTTGGGGACCATCGATCTAAAGTATGGGAGACGAAATGGGATTATTTGAAGACAAAAAACTCAAAGGGTAATATTTGAAATCAGTTTGAAATTTGGCTGGAATCTCTCTCCTCACCATTGCCTCAGCCAGCCTAGAGTGAAACAAAGTTACAACAGTCGGAAAAAATGAGCACAGAAATATGCTCACAGTTCACATAACACCAGATAATACATTTTCACTTCGAGTGTCTGTTATTATTAAAATTTTCCTTATTTTATAGAGCTTAGTTTGTTACTTTCAAATATTTTTTCATGCCATTTTCTAATAATTTGTATGAGAAAGCTATATTTTTAGTATTTATATTTCATAGTTTTATGTTTTAATGCACTAACATTTACCTATTTTTATTTGATATATCTAATATTTTAGCCGAATTAAAAAATTTTATGTACTCTGAATGCCTTTTATGGAAAATATTGATAATTCATGTTGACATTTTAGCAATGCAGGGAATAAATACCCGTATTCCTTCATGCCACTCTGCTCTGTGGCTGGCATTATTAACGCTGTGCTAATTAGCGATCGCGACAGCCAACCCCATGCCGGGCAACACGCTCGGCGCTCCCTGGGAGCTGCTCTTGCTGCGGTCATTTTCCGGATGAGCAGCCTGAACTTTGAGGGGTTATATGACTCACTCTGGACCCCAGACCCGGGGGGAGGCTGAGCCAGGATTGAAACTCACAGTGTCACTCAGTACCTCACCCTTTGCCACAACTCCGCATGACAAGCAATTGGGAGTGTCAAATAATTCAGCCAATACACAATCACTGTCATTTCCTAGCCACCTTCGCTTTGGGTTTTTTATGATCTACACCAGGGCACCCAGACTCAAGCGCCTCCTGCACAGGGCAGGTCAGGTGAACCGACAAGGCAGGGTGGAGGGCGCGGGGTTCTGGCCAACGGGACAGCTCTGCCTGAAGGGGACGGCTGTTACCTGGCTTCTGCCAATGGTTTATACAGAGAAAGCAGGCCCAAATTCGCCCTAGAGAAATCTGTATTTTTTTATGGGTAAAATCTTTTGCTTTTAAAAATATTTCATGAGCCAAACAAAATATGTCGGTGGCCAGAACCAGTCCCTGGGGAGGAGGCCGTGGTCTGAAGCTCAGTTTGCAGCCTGAGAACCAGACTCGATTTCTTGTCACTGTTGGCCTCTCCCTGCCGTCAGGGTCGGCACTCCTCCTGCTTTTGACTTATTGCTCTTCATCGGTTTAATTTACCAAGTGCCTTTTAAGGGCCAAGCACCAGGACTCAGCATCTGGGGTTGGGCGACCCCGATGGTGCGGTGCTCTGGAGCATCCTTTTCAGATCTCAACATCACGCAGTCACCCAGGGCACGCTGCTATGACGCAGATTCTGTCTCAGTTATTCAGGTGGGGCCGGAGGCTGCATTTCCCCCGAATTCCCAGGTGATGCTGATGCAGCTGACCCAGGTGCCACTCTGAGTAGGAAGGACCTTGTGTCTGAGAGAGTCCTGAGCTGGCGGTTCCCGGGTAGAGGAGCCTCTGTACTTGGGCTTGGTTTCCCAGAGGTGACCAGGGTCATTCAACCCCCACCTACTAATCCCCGGCCGCATTCCTCCCCACATCCTAATTTATCTAGGGATTTAGTCTAGCTGAGATCACTCGTAAAGAATTTTATCTGCATCTTTGTTCTGGGCTGGCACCGAGCATGCTCCTCCTGCGCATCACCCCTTCCTGTCCGGACGGCTATCGCCATCTGAGGACGGCTGTCTGTGCCCTCCGTGCCTCTGTGTCTCAGGGCCGTGGTGCCAGGCGCCAGCCTGAGCTTCTGCTGGCCGCCTGCGAAGAGCAAGACCCTGCTGAGAGCAAGCCCGGAGTCTGGATCCACGCGCCTACCCCTCTGCAGGGCAGGATGTGTCCTAGGGTCCCCGGAGGCTGTGGAAGTGCCCCCTGTGCGGAACAGGCTGTGGGGTGAGGGAGGCCGGCAGGGCGGCGCCCTGCAGAGGGCAGGCTGGGTCAGCACACTGCAGTGAGGACCGTGCCATGCACCAGGGAGCCAGGCTGGCTCAGGTCGGCAACCTTTTTGTGGGACACTAAAGGCACATTCAAGAGAGGTGGCTGCAATTTAATCACCTGATGGGGACCACGGCCTCGGTCTGCAAGGAGGAAGATAGAGGCCACCCTCCAAGGGTCACGGTCCTCGTTGTTCTCCGTGAGGGGGGTTCAGTTAAAGTCTCCTCTTCTGTCCTGGGGGAGTCCTCTGTGCTGGAATGCTTCTGCCAGCAGGACGGAAGGGGGATGCCAGGGCAGGCCGGCGTGTGGGCGGGGAGAGCACCTGCTGGGGTGTGAGGGTTGCCGGGCATGCTCAGCCCTCGGAGAAGCCACTTTCCCTTGCTGGGTGTCAAGTTTATGAATGGCCTGAGGACCTTGGTCAGATGTGGACCGAGTTCATTCATGACCTGAGGCTCTGAGGGCCAGGGCATGTGCAGGAAGAGATCAACACGGAATGCTAGAGGCTGCACCCACGGGATGGAGCCCGGCAGGAGAGAACAGGGAACCACGTCCTGCGTTTAAATCCAGAAGCCCACAGTCAGGGCTGGTTTCGTGGCCTTCAACCAAGACGGGTGCACAGTGCCACCCCACCCCTCCAGCGGCCCTGCACTTGGAATGTAATGCTCCGTGGTTGCTGTCTTGAAATTCTTAATAATTTTATCTTTAAATTTGCGTTTTGTGAGGGAAGTCAAATGGGCCAGTGGAGTGTGTGCTGAGGGATTCCTGCGAGTGGGTTTTCTCTGCCACCTCCTGCCTCCTGGTTCCTGAGCTGCCACCCCACGTCCCCCAGCCCTGCCCAGTGACTGTTGCCACCTTCCCCTCTGCCTGGTGGAGGTCTGGGCACAGACACGAGGAGGGCTGGAGGCGGGCGCAGGCGCCCCTAGCATCTTGGGGTGGAGTAGGGTGTCCCTGCTCCGTGTTGGCAGCGCCAGTGCACAGGGTGGATGCCCTGGTGGAGGCAAGTCTGTCATGCACCCCCAATCCAGGTGCCTAGTGCATCATAGAGTAGAGGTTTAATGACCTTGGTGGTCGCCTGTTCACTGTAGGTGGGGGCAGCAGGCTGTGGGAAGAGGAGAGGCCTGGCTGGACTTCATACCCAGGGTGGGCATGGCCCCTCCATCTGGCAGATGGCAGGAGGGGGACCTGGCAGCTGGTGGGAGTGCACGCAGCAACTCCAGGGCCCCTGGGTGCCTGTGAGGATCTGCTGTCACCCTGAGCATCCCCGTGCCCCGGGGAATGCACCAGTTACAGATCGACGAAAAAACACCTTTTCGAGTCGGTCCCCAGGCCCGTGCGTCGATGTACAGCCAGACCTGCTCCTGCACCACAGCCCCTCGCGCTGCGTGGCGTGGCCTTTCAGCCCTCGGCGTCCTCCGTCCTCCGCGGTGGAGCAGCTCAGAGCTGCAGGTAAGTGTGGTGGCCTCCAGACTCCTCACTGCCTTGGGGACGGCCCTCCTGAGCACAGTGCCCAGAATCGAGCACAACCTGGGACTGTCACCTTCTGCATTCCAGATGCCGTCGCCCTGAACACAGCCACGGGCTCCCACTGCCGTGGTTGCTCACCCGCTTGCTCGGGACTGGCTACGCAGCTTTCGGAGTTCCATGCAAAGTAAAAATGCCCACGTTCGAACAACAGGAAAATAGTGCCATTAAAGGTGCTAAATATAAAGATTTTTCCTTTCCTCTGCCATCTCTCCGCCCATCAGAGGCTGGGTCACAGCGAGCAGCATCAGCACCGTCCCGAGCTTGTGAGAAATGCAGACTCCCAGACCCCAGCCCAGACGGCGGGAGTCAGGGGTGGGCCGGCAGTCTGCGTCTTAACACCAGCAAGTTGGAGAACCACTTCTGTGGAGTTGTGATTCCTTTTTTTGTTTTTGTTTTAGGCAACAGAACTAAAGAAATTTGAAGTCTCGTTTGAAGCTTGTTTGTATATGGCAGATACAAGAAGAGCTGAAAGGAAAAGAAAGACCTGGGTGGGAGGTGGGTGAGGACGGAAGGGAGGTGTGGGGAGAAACTGCCCTGTCCCCTGTCCTTCCAGGTGTCACACTTCACGTGACGGTCACAGCTGTCTGGCCAAGGAGCTGGTTTCATTTCCAGCATCAAATGATGAAGATGAGACAGAGAGAACTGAAGTCATCGGTCCACGTTCTCTTAATCAGTGCGTGGCAGAGCTCACACGTGAATCCGGGTCTGTCTGACTGCAAAGCCCCGGCGCCCTGCCCTCTCCCCGCCCCCCGTTTTCTCTGATTCCCGCTTCCTCCGGCGCCTGTCCTTTGGGGCACTATTCCATGTCATTCTCATCCAGGCCTGTGCTGCCTCAGTGGCACCACCTGACACATGCGACTGACGAGCCCTTGAACGTGACAGGTGTGACTGAGCAACTGAATCATTAATTCAATTTTAATTAATTCACATTTACATTGAAAAATGAATATTCAGGTCCTTTACTGAAAAGCCTTTAAGTATGTCTGGAATAACTTTGGTATGTGAATCTACTTTTCAACCATAAATTTTATAAATGCAGACCAAGGACGACTGCAGTTAACAACAATATATAGTTCCAAATAGCTAGAAGAAGGATAGTGAATGTCCCCAACACAAAGAAATGATCAATGTTTGAGATGATGAATATGCTAATTACCCTGATCTGATCACTATACATGACATGTATCAAACATCTCTCTGTACCCCATGAATATGTACAACTATGTATCAATTAAAACACTGAAAAATTAAAAAATTAAAAAATAAATATAGATCAGGTACTTCCAATGAAAATTTAGTGTCTCCATTGAGTTGTGGTCTGAGTGTAAAATATTCATTTGGATGTGGTAGAAATAAAGAATGTAAAATAGTTCATTAATGTTTATTTTGATTACATATTGAAATGATAGTATTTTGGATCTAGTAGGTTAAATAAAACGTATTATTAAAATTAATTTCATCCGCTTTGTTTTCTTTTTTTTTAAACATGGTACTTATTAGAAAATTTAAAATTATGAACTTGGCTTGCATTACATCTCTATTAAAGGGAGCTGCTCTGGAGCATGATTTTGGCCAAAGGAATGAGCTGCAGGCTCCTTCTCCAGGGCATCTCTTTCCAGGGACGCCAGCAGGAGTTTCCCACACCTGCTCCTGTGTTTAGCTGAGAGAAGCGAAGTGAAGCCAGGCGGGCCAGACGCAAGGCGGGGGACGCATAAGCAGCCACTTTCCAACTTGCCCATCCTCCCATCTAAGGGGCGGGGATCGTCCGCCCGCCCGCGTGAACTCCTCATCTAACTTCATCTTTATCATTACCCATCTTCTGGCCCTCGCGCCCTGCAGGCAAACTCAGCAGGGGCCACGCAAGGTCAGGCCGAGATGCAGGCTGGCTGGTACCGGGTGCCGAGACAGGCGCTATCAGCATCCCTCCCGCTCAGGCGGCGCTAACGCGATCAGGGATGCTCCGGGCATGTCAGGCGCGGGGTATCAGTCTCCTTCTAAGGAGTAATCTGTGCGAGCTGGCTGCCTTTCAAGGTCAGGCCTCCACGATAGCAGGCAGCAGTCCTCCTATCTGTTCCAAGGCAGGCTGGATAAGGACAGGCAGCTGCAAGCTCAGCGCCCGAGGGTGGCTTCAGTGACCTAGTGCAGCCATAAGGCACGCTGGAACCGGCTGTCTCTGGGCAAGCTTGGTGATAGAATGCCTACTGGTGCCATTCTACCAGGGCAGGCACTAGAAGGGGAGCCTCCCATCCCTGGTGACACCTCGGAGGTCACCAGATCAGTCCTCTTATCATACACATGGGGAAACTGAGACCCAGAGAAGGGCAGAAACCTGATCTGGTTGCCTTACAGAGCTGGGTCTGGAGGCCCAAAGGCAGAGAAGCTGTGAGCGGCCAGGGCTGCCTGGCTTGGTCTGAGCAACCTGGCACAGAGCTTGTAAATGTACCACAGGAATCAGGGCTTAGCTTTGAGTGGCCTTGCTTTTGCGTTGCCTCCCACAGGGGTCCCCGATCCTCCGTGGCAGAGTGGTCTTCTCTGTCTACACTGGCCAGGGCGAGGGTGGGGGACGCAGCATAGACGGTGGTGGAGAGAGCGTCAGATCACCCTCCTCATCCCCTCGGCCACTCTACCCCGAGTGCTCTTTCTGACGCCTGGTGTGGTTTTAACCATCCCCCCTGCAGGTTGAAGACTTTCGGGGACTAAAGTCGGAGCCCCTCTGTGTAGCACCTGGGCTCCTGCCTGAGCCAGGTCCCGCCCCCCTTTCCACCTCCCCCTCCACTCCCTGGGGCTCCCCCACCCCAGGCCTCTCCGGCTCCTATGCCTTGCTTACTCCAGCCCCCTCCTGGGACCGCCGCCTCCTCTTGGCCCCTCTGGGTAGTGTCTGCTCCTCTGCCAGGCTCAGCTGAGCGCAGCCTCCCCACCCAGGCAGCCCATGCCCAGCTGCTCTGTCAGGGCAGTCATCACAGGGTGTGCGGACTGTTACTTTGCAGGTAACTGATAAGCAGTAACTGTTGTAATCATGACAACCAACAGCCAGAGAGCGCAGGGGAGGGACCCTGCATAAGCCAGGCTCCCAGCTCTCACCAAATCCTCACCACAACCCAGCCAAGGTGACAAATGACCACACAGGGGCATGGGGGTTTGTCCAAAATCACGCAGGTCCTGGGTGCCACGCTTCCGTCCAACTCTCCCTGATGCTGGCTCTGAGCGACGGGTGGTCTGGAAGACCACTGACTAGTCTAGACACGGTGGGGACCTCCATGTCCTGCTGAGAGTGTGCAGAAAAGGGCTCAGACAGGGAGATGGCACCCGGATTCAGCCTCCCTGGCTTTCCCCTGGAGCCTTCCTTTCTGCATGCAGACACCAGCCTGCCTTGGCAGCACCTGCACTGTGTGTGGCACGCCTGGACACAACCGACCTCGTGACCCTGATTTGCATGGGGCATGGTGCTCACTTTGCTGGTACCTGGCTCCCAACACCCAGCTGGAGCCAAGAACTCAAGACCTCAACGCCATCCCCACCCAGGCCTACTGCCTGCAGGGCGCCCACCAGTGCTCGGGGAGTGGGTGGGAGGCCCCAAGGAGCCTGTGGGAGGGAGGAACCCTGGGGGCTTGGTGGGTGAGCAGAGAGCCTGCCAGGCTTCTGAATGGGGCAGCTTCCACTGGAGCCTCCGACACCTGACCTCAAGAAATATGGTCCACCCGGCCCAAAGCAGGTGCTCCGCCATGGGAACCAGACCTAGACTTCAGAGCAGCTGTTATACGTTCCATCTTCTCCTTCTGCCCCCCAAAACAGAGCACTCTCCTCCTCCTTTTCCTCAGGCCCAGGGTAGCCATTCATGCCTCCATCCATGGCCCTGCACACTGGGCCACTCCCCCCAGCAGGAAATGCGTCCGAGCCCTGGTGGCCATGGGCTCAGAGCACTGTCGTTGAAAGGCATCCCGTCCTGGCCCCAGTGTGGCTCTGCAGAAAGGGCCAAGGCCGGTGATGCCATAGCCCCGCAGAGATACCGCTGGGGACAGTGTCTGGAGCAGTGGACGCCTGCCAGACACCGGCTGCCTGTCATTTACTCTCCCAAAGGCACCCAAGTTCCTTTAGGGTCTCCTTGTCTCCACCCTGTGAAGCCTTGGGAGGGTGGATTCAGACGTAGGCGTGGACAGGCCTTTCCTCACCACATCCACATTTCCAGGGGCGGCTCTTGGCCCAAACATGAACGTTGGGACTTTGGGCCTCAAGAGAGTGAACGAGGCATGCTGGGGCTGTGGAGTCAGGCGGATTCCACCTTCCCAGCGTGGAACAGCCACCCGCTCGTGGCTCCTGGCCATGCACCCCTCGGCAGCCCTGCTGCCCCCCCCTTCCACACACAGCTTCCTGCTGGCTCTGGGTGGCCCCCTTCACTGGAGTGGGCCAGAGCTGGCTTCTGCAGCCTGCCCTTGGGGACTCTTGTACCACACGCCCAGCACCGGAGGATCCGTGATGGCCAAGCCAGTTACTCGATACTCACCAGAAGGACTTAGGGCTCCAGTCTGAATCCTGCAGCCAACGCTTTGCTTCCCTATGCCAGGATTATGTGAACACCAGAGGAGGGACATTGGCAACACCTTATGGAGCTTTATCGGTCACCTATTTGCCTCACCAAACACAAGTGTCTTGTGGGGGCTGGCCACCCGGGTCTTAGGGCTCTTTGGGCCCGGAGTGCCAGAGCAGGCCCTCCACCCCTCACCTCCTCTGTATCGGTTTAGAGGTAGGTCTGAACTTGGCCTGGGGCTGGAGGCCCCCATTTCCGAGAAGCTCGAGTCCGGGAAGCCCCCAGGTTCCAGTCTGCAAGGGGCAGGGTTCAGCAGGCAACTGCCCTGGCAAGAGAGGAGTCCCAGGAGGGTGCGACCCCTTCGTGGGGGCAGCCAGGCTCATTGCTGACCAAGAGCAAGGCTCTGGGGTAGAGCCAGCTCCAGCTGCAGCCCCACTGCCCGTGGGACCCCAGACACTTACCAAGCTTGTCGGAGTCCCAGGTGCCTCCCTGCTCAATGGGCGAGTAAAGCTTAGTCCCAGGAGTGCAGTGAGGATGAATGTGGCATGTTCAGCCTCATTCCTTACAAGGAACCCAAGGAGTGTTTGGCCCACTAGCACCCATATCCATCTTGGTCAGCAACCTCAGGAACTCAACCAATGTGGCATTTATAAGAAAGAAATCACCTCTGAGGCTGGCAAGGAGTTTAGTCCCAACCACTACAGGGACAGAGTGAGGACTTCCTGTGGTCAGGCTTGTGTGGGCCTGTAAAAGGACGATGGGCTGTTCTTGGTCCCTTGTGGTCACCCGACATCTTCACCTGCAGTCACCTGAGGCTGGACTCTGGTGCCCGGGGCCAGCTTCCCTGGTGTCACCACATGGCCTATGTCCTGGTATTTGTCACTTTCCTGGGGTATTTCTGGGGAAGGGTGACCAGTCTAGGGAAATGCCTTTTTCCCCTCCCCTTCAGATCAAGATTATCTGGGGGTGGGGCAGGGATTTTGCTTCTGGGGCGTCACCCTCCCCTGAAATAAGGGGGCCAAGGCTTGGCTTCCCTTCTAACAGGGAGGAACAGAAGGGCTCGGGGATCAAAGCACAAATCAACATCATACATCACCCTGCCTTCCTTCTCCTCTTGTAATAGTAATTATTATGTTATTAAGACATTGGTTATAGCTCTGCCTTCCCCATTAACCCAGACCTCCTCTCACTCACTGCCCCTGCAACTTCCCTGCTGTCTATACCGGGGGCCATCTCTCCTCCCCAGAACCAACTCAGCGATCGGTGTTTCAACGAGCCCTCCAGGTGACTCTGAGGCTTGCTAAAGTTTGAGAACCACTGCCCTACTCCCTTCTCCCACCACAGAGGACCGCTTTGCAACGAGCTTAATGTCCTGTTGCATCGATATTTACTTTAAGTTCAATTACCTATTTATTGAGCACCTTGGAGTGAAGGTGTGAAGGACGCACACAGACCCCGTCCTCACCGGGCTGACACGTTGCTGCTTCTGCCCAGATGCAGCCCACTCCCTGCACCCTCCTCTTCACCTGCTGACTCCCACTTTACCTGCAAAGAGCAGACTCACTGTGGCTACACCTTGGAAGTCTGTAGGGTCTCTCAGTGCATTAGGGTCCCTTTCTCCAGTTCACACAACCGCCTGTCTTTTTACACTGCTTCTAGCACTTCTCATCCTGTGGGCCAGTGTCTGTCTTCCTGTCTGTCTCCCTGACCTTGACAATTCTGCGAGGGTAGGACTGTGTCTCTGTTAGCCTTGGGTAACCAGCTCACCGAGCAGTTCGGCAGGACTACCCACTGTTCATCAAATCAGCCTTGCCTTCCTCCTGGGAAGAGCTGGACTCCATTTCCCCGACGCCCCTCCTCCTGGGTGTGGCCACGTGACCGAGTTCTGGCCAATGGGATATGAGATGACGACGCAGCCACTTCCAGGCCTGGACCGGCATGCCTCCCAGGCTCGATGGGGGCCCAGGACGGACACAACCAGGATGCTTTTGCAAGCCACAGGTTTCAGACAGCAACGCCACAGACAGGAAGATGCTAGGAGACCAACTGCCTGCCAATCGGAAGCATTCATTTTTGACTTGATACGAAAGACAGATACATTCTACTGTGTCAAGATCCTGAGAGGTGCAGGTCGTTACAGCAGTTCACCTGTCCTAACACAAATTCTCATTGGCCCCAAATCTCAGCCGACTGCCTGCTGGTAGCATCCTGCCTCTTTGCCCCGCACTGTGAGGATCCCGGCGGGTCTGCAGCGCCTTCTCACCCTCTCTTCTCCCTCCGCGCTCAGGCCTGTGCTCCCGTGGGGCTTCACATTCTGTTCCTCTAGGGCACTGATGCTTGGCGCAGGGTGTGTGCCTGGCCCGCCTCTCTGCCTGGCAAAACTGCATTTGCCATCTCTCCAGTTTGATTTTCCCTGCCTGGTGACCATGCAAAGCAAATCCTGTGTGCGAGCATATTCCAAGCAGACACAAAACGCCAATCACCCCTTCTTTCAGCCTCCCTTAAACCCCATACGGGGTCCTCCTGGGTGTTCCTGTGCTTCGGGAAGCAGAGCCTCACCTCCGCCCAAAGCAGTCGCTCCCTCTTCTCAGGACTCTGTGCACTGACTGCGCGGGGGCCGCGGGGGGGGGGGCGGCGGGCCGTAGCTGCAGGACATCAGAAGTCCCACCGGCACTAACGCTCCCTTGCAACACCGCCCTCCCCGTGTCTTGCTGCGTGGCTGGACCTGCCGGTTCTCGGATACTTTTGGAATCAGACGTGTAGCCTGGCTGACCTGTGGGAGGGGGGGCAGGAGAGCCTGCACCCTCTGTCCCGGAATTGGCAGGTCTGTCCACTAGATGGCGCTCACAGCAAAACTTTTCCTTATATTTTTAATTCTATCTTAAAAAAGTATCACTTTTTATATCGTTGAAGATTGCGAACAGGGCTATGACTTGAATGTATGTAGTTGGCTTTATGCATGATCATCCTTGGAATTCTATCACATTTCCAAGAGTTGCCAAGTTTTCGCTCCTCTTGGGGGACAGGGGTGCTGGTGGGGATGGAGGGACCCACTGTGGCGTGGCCAGTGCTTGCGCTTCCTCCTCCCACCTTGCCCTGAATTCCAGCCGGAGGCCTGGCCCCTGGCCTTGGCCATTAGAGTCCTTCCCGCTCCCATAAGCTCACTATTCCCAGTGCTCACCACCAAGCCCCTGTGGGACTGTGAGAGCCCCTTGGGAGCCCCTAGCCGCAATGACCACCACACCCACCCAACCTGAGGTTCACCTTTGCACATTCCCCCCACCAGGGGCTGTGCTCAATGCAAGGGGACAGAGCATGGCCCCCTTGGTGAGTGACACTTCCTGCTCCTGTGCCCAGGTCCTCGGCCTAGTGACTAAGCCTCTCACCTTGCCTTTAGCTCAGGAAGAAAACGCCCCCAGACTCCTTAAGGGCAGAGACTGTGCCATGCTCATCTCTGGGCCCTCAAGGCCAGCTCAAGGCCAGGGATGCACTAGAGGTTTGCTGAGTTGGAAATGAGTAGGTTCCTTGGCCTTCTTGCCGTTGCATGTTGCTGTGACTTAAGGTGGGGTTAGTCCAACATTCTTATCATTATCGTTATTACTCAATTTTACCCCCAACAAGGCCTATAGCTGGAGCCTCGGTCAGAAACTGCCACAGCAGAAAGCCCACTGTCCTGGGACCAGGCTGACCGGGGAGGGCCCAGGGTCCCCTACCTGCCAGCTCTTCTACCTGACTTCCCTGGGCCTGCCATGTCTTCATGGGCCGTGCAGCCTCCCAGGTCCCATCTGACCAGGCTGATAGTAACATCCCAAATCAGGAGGCCCTGGGAGGGGCGTCACTCTAGGGCTCTGGGCAGTGCTGGCGCTGTGTTCTGCTCTGCAGATGGCTTCGAGCACTCCCCAAAGGCTGGTGGGATCCCTCACTGCCCACCACAGTCCAGCTTTCCCGGCAGCCCAGCAGCTGCCGGCCTCTGCCCTGAGGCCTTTGGGTGCCCGTGCGTGCGGAAGCAGGAGAGCAGTGAGGTGGCTCTGGGGACCTGGGTGAATCTGGCGCTCGGCCAGGCCACTGTGACCGAGCTTGGGAGAAAGGGCTTTGGGGATGTTTTGTCCCTAGACCCCCCCAGCCGTGTGGGGAGAAATGCTGGCACCTGTAGCAGGCCTCAGAGGGCCGGGCCTGTGTCGGGGGGCAGGCTAAGCATGTGGCTCTGGGAGCCCCACGCTGCCATCTAGCTGCGTGTCACTGGGCACGTTGCTTATTCTTCCTAAACTCCAGAGTCTGTTTTTATAAAATAGGTGTAAAAATACCCCCTATCTTAGAGGGACTTTTGAGTATTGTGGGAGACAGAATAGTGGTCCACGAAGAGGTCCATGTTGTGACTCCCAGAATCTTGTGACTACGTGACCGTGTTATGTGGCAAAGGGTCGTGTTCTCCTCCCTCCACCCCCAAGAGTCAAGGGAATCCTCACAAATAGCTCTGACCCCGACAGTGAACCTGCACACAGGTGATGTCCCCTCTGGTTCCTGGGGCGCACGCTCAGTGCCTTTCTGAACTGATGGTTGGAGGGTGTTGACCCCCACCCTGCGGTTCTGGCCTTGCCTCCCCCTGCCAGGCCCAGCCCCCCTCCCCAGATGCAGGGCCCTGCTGGCCTCGCTGCCTGCGTGTCTCCTCTCTTCGTTGCAGAGACCGCTCCTGCTCCACAGGCAACCCAGCCTCTATTTTCCACACCATACCCTGGGATCCCTCTGTTCCCACCTCTAATGTGAAATCAAAGGTACCGAGTGAAACCACAGGTACTTGAATTTTGCGCAGGGTCATGTAGTTGCGGAGGGTGTTCTTGCCTTTCAACTTCAGCCCGTGCCCCCGAGAACTACAGTATGAACAGGGCCAAGGGGACACAACCCTGTCCCAGGCTTGGGTCTGTTTGCTGCTGCTCCCAATGGGCTGCTGCCTGTGGCCTGAGCCTGGGCTGACCCATCCCTCAGTGGACAGCCAACAGCCAGGCCATTTCTTGGAGTGGTTGGGGTGGCCGAACTACTCTACATCCAACCATAAACCTCCTGGCTCACAGACCCCCAGTGAGACCCTAGAACACTCGGTTCACACCCACCACTTCCCACAAGTATGTCTAAACCCAGCTGATGCCCTTGGCGCCCTTCCCAGAACCCCCCAGCACTCACTGTTGCCCTCATGCCGGTGGCCTCCTTCCTCAAGCATCTGCAACCATCCCTGACCCTGCAGGCCTTCTCTGTCTGCAGGGAGCTTGGTCCATGAGCAGGACAGGCCAGAAATGGCAGAGTTAACTCCCCGGGGAGCTGCTCTCAATGACTGACGGGTGACAGTTGGCAGGACCCCCAGCCCCCTCACTCCCTGGGTGAGACTCCTCTGAGGCCTGCCCTGCACCGTCTCCAGAAGCCCTCCTGGGAACTGACTCCCTTCCCGATGCTTCCTGGGAGCACCTCCAGAATAAACTGCTCAGATCCTTGTCCCAGGCTCTGCTTCCGTGGGGGCCAAACCGTAGAAAACACTGCCTGACTGCAGAGCTGCGCCCGCCGTGCACGCACGGGCTCGTCTGCAAGGCGCTTCCACTTGCAGCGGAGGTCATTAACAAACACGCTGTCACACTCGAAACTTTAAAAAATTGTTTTGTAACTGCTAACATGATAGCAGTTCTTTAGGCAAGATTATTTCTCTTCCTCCCACCACATTCCAAGTCTCCGTTTGGGATTCATGATAGCCTTATTTAAGCACCCTGAATCTGTGCTAGCATTTCCGCTGGCTTTATTTCCAGGTGTTGCGTTTGGACCTTTACCCCAAAATGTCCCCGTTAACTGGCTTCTTCCTTTGTGTTTATCATGAATTTAAAAATCCACATTTTCCTCTCACCCAAAAGCTAATTGTCCAGATAATTGATTGGATTTTCTAATTTCTTTCCCCATGTGCGGTATCCTGTAGATGGGCCCACATTTCTGAGCTGTGCTTGGAGACAGCGCTCAGGATCCACCCTTCCCTGGTCAAGGGGGCGGCAACACCCCAGCAGGTCCTCCAGGGCCACTCAGCACAGAGCTGAGAGGTGCTCAGGCCTACCTGGGCTGATCTCAAAGAGGTGCTTCCCTGGGTCCTCGGGGCCAGGAAGAAGTTCAGTCACTTGGGTCCCTTGTAGAGAAATAAATCCCTAAAATGGAAACAAACACAAACGCAGGGAGCATTAGATGGCTGGGAAAGGGCTGCTGCCATCAGGCCTCTGGAGAGCCGAGGGTAGGGGCCCAGGGCAGGCCGAGTTCTCCAGGCCATGGCCGGGCAGGCCGGGCAGGCCGGGCCCCAGGAAGCAGCGAATGCCTGCTTTCCCAGGCGGCGGACCAGGACCAATGGGGCTCAGGGTTCCCAGGCGGAGTGGGCGGGCGCTGCTGTCTGTGCAGGCCTGGGAGGAGCTCTGCCCTCAGGCAGGGCCCAGCCTGGAGCAGGGAGGAAGGCACCCCCGTCACTGGGGCCCAATTCCAGTGTGACAATCCGCCTCTCTGGCCAGCAGGGTTTTCAGCTGCAGAGGGTCAGGGACAGGAAGGCTAGCACACTGGGGCTAAGCCTCTAAGGTGACATGGGGCTTTGGGTCCCAGCCTTGCACCTCCAGGCTGTGTGACCTTGGGTAAACCACTTAATTTCTCTGAACCTCAGTTTCCATGTCTGTACAATGGGACAATAACTCTCACTTCTCAGGAGGGTTGAGATGCCAGATTCCTGTTCGGTAACTCCTTCTCAAGGGGGCGAGGTGCTATCATAACACCTTGACTCACCCTTCCCCAGCCTCCAGGCCAGGTAAGGCCTCCTTCATCCTCCTGTGTGTTAGTGAGTTTGATCTCTGCTGAAGCCTTTTCTCTTCTCGTTTTGCTCAACTTAGACTGCTTATGGCTTGACTACACAGTTTTGGTTCTCTTGATGGGAAAACCATTACTCTATCCCTGCAGCCAATGACCTGGGTTCAAATCCTGGCTCACCTACAATACATCAATTAACCTCTCTGTGCCCCAGTTTCCTTATCTGTGAAACAGGAATAATAACAGTAGCTTGTGGGGCTGTTTTGAGCATTAAATGAATTTGTATTTGGGAAGTTCTTACAGCAGTGCCTGGCACATAGTGAGACCTGTGTCTTTGCTATCACTGTGTTTCGGGCCCCCACACCCAGTGGGACACCACATCCCTGTGTTTACACTTGCCCAGGTGAGGGGTGATGTCTCCTGCTTTATCCAGGTGGCCTCCAGCCCCCAACCCCATGCATGTTCCCAGAGTGGTCCTCTCCCCGCCCCCATCTTTCCCGGGCACATGCTGGCTTTAACAGGGTGAGTGCAGCCTTCCACGTGCTGCCGGAGTCTTGCTGCAAGGACACAAGGAAATGGCTTTTCTCGTTTAAGCAAAGTAAAGGCAGGACGACATCTTTCCTCATAGATGCTGCTTTAGAGAAATTACAGCAATAAACCAGAGAACCAGCTGGCAATTGTCGTAACTGAATTAATGGTTACTTCTTTGCTGGGGAACCTGGAGCTACTGAAAATAAGTTAGGATCACAGCGGCAGGATGGGGAAACGTGCTTATTAGAGGGCGTGGGCGAGATCCGTCACCGGCTAGCGGGATGTGTCTCAGGAGCTGCTGTTTCAGTAACCGAGTCTCTGTAAAATTCTCGGTACTTCGCTTTTTTTTCTGTGCCCCAATATCTGTCGTCCATAAAATTGAGAGTAAAAACATTGACATTGACATTACTCTCTACTCCAGCTGACTTGAAAACGGTAACAGTTTCTGTGCGCGAAGCTTCTGCTTTCTGTATTTCTGGCTCTTTGTCTAAATTATTGGATTTAATCTAGAGGCCCCGTGGGTGGGTACTACTATTCCCATCTTCCCAGACAAGCAGACAGAGGTCAGAGAGGCGGAGTGACCTGCCCCTGTGCCCCACCGCTAGCAAGGGTGTGCTGGGGTGTCGCCCGAAGTGGTGCCCCATTCCTCCCACTTTGCTCCCCTACGTTTGTAATAGCAGCCAATGGCGGACTTTGTTTGCAAGAAGCTGCGTGGAGAGCCAGGCTGTGACTTTGGGGTCCACTGCTCACCCCGCAGTGAATCCCAGTGTGGTCCCCTCCACTGCAGGGGCCCTAGCACTGGCCCCTGGCTGCCCACATCCCTCTGCCTCTTGCAGGTCAAGGACGTGGCTCTGATGCCAGGGGCCCAGCGCCGGGGGCGGGGGCAGAGGACATGGCTGCAGAGGGAGTGTGCGCTCCCATTCCCAGCAGGTTGTTGGCTAGGGCTTTGACGAAAGGTGGGTACGGAGTCAGCATGGAGCATCCAGCTGAAACATCCGGGGTAGGTCTCAACTTTGAGCTTGCCTCGGCATCACCCCAGGGCTTGTTAAAACACACAGCTGGGCCTGGCGTTAAGGGGGTGTTTAACGTGGGCTCTCTGCAAAAAAATAGAGCACCCTGATCTGTACTGTTTGCCAAGCTCTGTTATATAAACACTGCTCCCCCTCCCCCAAGGCCACAGAAGTCAATAACTTCAAAAGCACGCGGTATAGTATATGAAGCCAGATAATTAGGAAGTGACACATTTTGAGTACTTATTGCCTTTTTTTTATTATAATTTATTTAATTGTAGGTTTTTGTAATTTAATTTCTAATAAAGGAAATATTCTACCAGAATAGCACTAGACCCCACCCTGAGGTTTCTGGTTCTGCAGGTCTGGGGAAAGTTTTTGCATTTCTAACCCATTTTCCAATGCTGCCGGCCCCGGGGAATACACTTGGAGAACCACTGGTCTAAGGGCACTGAGAAAAGGAAGCCAGAGGATGGTGCCTTTGCCACGAGCTTACTCAGTGCCTCAGTGTCCTCACCTGGAGAGCGAGGATGACAATGGCATCTACCTCATGAGGCTGTCGTGAGGAGGAAATGATCTGATATCTGCAGTGGCCTTGGGCAGCCGACTCTCGGCTGAGAGTCTGTACCTCGGACAGGCAGGTCGCAAGGAAAAGTACTTGCCTCTAGCCCCTCAGACAGTGCCCTTGACCACAGGGGTCCTGGGAGTCCCCTGAGGAGCCCAAAGTGAGTCTCAGCTCCTTCCCATGATGCCACGTCAGGACTTGAACGCTTGCCCTTGGGCAGGGGCCAGGCACACGGTTTGCACCTGAAACTGCACTGTTTGCAGACGGGCACCTGGGTATAGGAAGAGAGTGTGCAAACTCCAGGCACATGGCAGGTTCCCACAAAAGCTGGACCCTTTCCTCCTTCATGGGTGTCTGAGCTTCCGTACATTTGCTCCGTTTGGGGAATTGCTCAGCCTTCATATCTAGGTTTATCCGGAGAGGCTGCAGCTCACTTAATTTCTCTCTAGCGCCACGTGATGCAGTCCACTGGTATAAGTGACTAATGAACAAAGGACAAGCCATTCTGTCTGCGTGGAGCAAGGCTCACCCCAGCCAGGCCTGCTGTCTCCACCACCGCTCCCTGCCCGCCACGTGAAAGTGCCGCTTGTGGGGTCTGTGGGCAGCGGGTAGCGCCCCAGACCACAAGCTCTAGAAACTCCTCTGCTCAGATAGCAACCTCGGGGAGATGGGTAGGGGATGTCCAGGACAGAGTTTATTTCCTAGATTGGTGGCAGTTTAGAGGTTTATTCAAAATTCATCATTTCCATGGCATATTAAATACAAACTCCAGGAACACTGAAGCCGGAGGGGAAGCAGCTTAGAGATCAGTAGAGATCAGGACTTTCTCCATCTCATTTGTCTAAAACCATCAACAGGGAGCCAGGATGTGGAGCAGCTTGCAGGCGCTGGTGAAGATGCTCAGGATTCAGGAAGCCTGTGTCACATTCCATACGTACTGGCTGCCTGTTACCACATAACACATCGCCCCAAACTTAGTAGCTTAAAACAACAATAAACACTCCTTCTCTCAGAGTTTCCGTAGGTCAGGAATTTGGGAGTGGCTTAGCTGAGAGGTCCTAGCTTGAGCTGTTTTATGAGGTGGCAATCAAGATGTTGAGTGGGGCTGAAGACACCCCGAAGCTTGAATGACACCAGAAAATATATTTCCAAGATGGCTTGCTCAGTGGAAGCTAGAAAAAAGACTTAAACTTCTAGAGGTGAAAATACAATTTATCAATGAAGAACATAGTGGATGGGATTAACAGCAGATTTGAAATTGCAGATGAAACATTAGTGAGCTTAAAATATAGCAATAGAAACTATCCAAAATGAAACACAGAAAGAAAGGGTGAGCTGAAAAAATGAGCAGAGCATCAGTGATACGTGGGACAACTTTAAGCGATCTGATACATGTGTAACTGGAGTCCCTGAAAAGTGGGGGAACTGAAACATATTTGAAGAAATAACACCCAAAACTTCTCCAAATTTCTGAACACTATAGACTCACAGATCCAAGAAGTTCAATGAACCACACACACAAGAAAAATGAAGAAAAAGGACACGAAGGCATAGCACAATCAAATGGCTCAAACCCAACTATGAAAAGAAACCCTTAAAAGTAGCCAGGGGAACATGAGGCTGGAATGTTAGAGAAATAAAGGCGAGGAGGGCGGCAGACTTCTTGTCAGGAACGATGCAAGTGAGAAGTCAGTGGGGCAACATCTGTGAAGTTCTGAAAGAAAAACTATCCACCCAGTATTCTGAATGCAGTAGAAACAGCCTTCAAAAATGAAGGCTCGGTAAAGACCTTTTAAGACACACAAAAGCAGAAAGGCTTCATCCCAGCAAACTCACACTGAAAGAATTGTTAGATGACCAGGCAGAAGGAAGAGATACATGGAAATAAGGATCTACCCAAAGGAATGAAGATTACTGGGAACGACAACTATACAAATAAATAGATAAGATTTTTCTTATTATTTGTCTATTAAAAATTGGCTGTTTAAGTGAAAAGGAGTATAGTGTGAGCCTTGTAAGACATGAAAAGGCAACGTGTGTAGTAACAGTAGCACAAGTGACCTCCGGAGGGGAGAAATGGAAGCATGCTGTCGTAAGTTTCTCATACTGCACGTGAGATGCATAATATCTTTGGAAGGCAGACCAAAAAAAGTTAAAGTCGTATGCTATAAACCCGAAAGTGACTGCTAAAATGACAAAACAACATGTTAAAGCTGATATGTCATCAAATTAGATGAAATGGAATCGTAAGAAATTTCAAGTATTCCAAAAGAGGGCAGAGAAAGAGGGTAAAAACGGTGACAGACAGGACAAATAGGGCCCTAATAGCAAGACGATGATACATTTGGATGTAACCATGCCAACAAGCACACTGAGTGAAAATGGGCTACCTATATCCAATTAAAAGGCAGATTAAAAATAATCCATATTGGATTAAAAAAGCAGAAAGTTCACTTTAAATGTAAAGGCAAATAGATTAGAATAAAAGAATGGAAAAAGATATCTCATGCTAACTCTATTCAGCTAAAGTTGAAGTGGCTATAATAATACTAAAGGATATTTCAGGCTGAAAAATGTAACCAGTGATTAACAAGATAATTTCATAAAAACAAAAGGGTCAATTTATCGAAAAACCACAACAATCTTAAAAGTCTAGCCACCTCATAAGAAAGCTTCAAAATACATGAAGCGGAAACTGATGGAACTTCAAGGAGAAATAGAAAATGTATAATTATAGTAAAAACATTCAATATGTCTTTTTCAATAATTGCTCGAACAAGTAGACAAAAAAATCAGTAAGGATCTAGGTGACCTCAGAGAACACTATCAACCAACTCGACTTAATTGCTTAATAGTAGAACACACATTCTTTTCAAATGCATGTGGAATGTTCTAGTACACATTTAGATGGCCATAAATAAGTCTCAATAAATACAAGAGAATTCAAACACAACCCATGTTCTCTGACCTCAACAGAATTAAATTGGACATAAATAATGAAATGATTTCTGGGAAAATTCTCAAATATTTGGAAACTAATTAATGCACTTCTAAATAATCCATGAGTCAAGGAAGAATTCAAAAGGAAAATTAGAAAGTAATTTAAGCTGAATAAAAATGAAACACAAAAATATGTGAGATGCCACTTAAGGAGTATTATGGGATAAATTATAGCATCAAATGCCTATATTAGAAAAGAAGAAAGTTTTCAAACCAATGACCTCAGATTCCATATAGAAACTAAATACAGAAGAGCAAATTAAACCTAAAGTAAGTAAAAGAAAGAAAAATAGAGATCAGTGGCTATAAATATACGATAGAAAAATAATAGAAAAAACCCAATGAAACAAAAAGCTGGTTCTTTGAGATCAATAAAATTGATAAGTCTCTAGCCAGACTAATCAAAACAAAAGTGAGAAAGAAGATGAACCACAAATATTCAGAATGAAAGTGGTGACATCATTACAAATTCTTCAGATAGTAAAACCATAAGATAATATTAAGAACAACCCTATGCTAGTAAATTTGGCAACTTAGATGAAATGAACACAAACTTAAAAGACACAAAACTACACTTAAAAGACAAACCACCAAAACTCACTCAAGAAAAATAGCCCTATATCTCGTAACAAAACTGAATTTGTAGCTAAAAACTTTCCCACAAGGAAATCTTCAGACATCACTGGTAAAATTTACCAAATATTTTAGGAAGAAGTAATACCAATACTACACAAACTCTTCTAGAAAATTTTTAAAAAGAACATACTTTTCAATGCATTTTATGAGGCTAGCATTACCCTGATATAAAACTAGCCAAAGACATTACAAGAACACTATAGACCAATATTCTTCATGATTATAGATGTAAAAATTCTCCATAAAATTTTAGCAAATTGAATTCAACAATATATAAAAAGGAAAATATACAATGGCCAATGTGGAGCTCATCCCAAAAATTCAAGAGTGGTTTAATATTTGAAGTTTACCAATGTAGTTCATGTATTATTACACTAAAAAGAGAAAGGATATAATCATCTCATGGATTCAGAAAAAGCATTTCAAAAAATTCAATATTGATTCCTGATAAAAATTCTCAACAAACTAAGAATAGAAGGGGCTTCTTCAACCTGATAAAGGGCATCTATAAAAAACTGAAAGCTAATATACATAATGGTGAAAGACTAAAAACTTTTCCCTTAAGACCAGGATAAGACAATGATGTCTGTTCTCACCACTTCTATTAAACATTGCAGTGGAGTCCTAGCTGGTGCAATAAGGCAAGAAAAAGAAACAAAAGTTGTCCAGATTGAAAAGGAAGGAGTAAAACTGTAACCACACAATATAATTGTCTATGTCAAAAATCTGGTGAAACCTACCAAAAAAGCTACTAGAACTAATAAATGGGTTCAGCCAGGTTGCAAGGTATAAGATAAATGCACAGAACTAAATTATATTTCTATATACTGGCAACAAACAACTGAAAATTGAAAATCAATACCATTTTAATTGCATCCAAAAATATGAAATATGTAGGGATAGGTATGACAAAAGATGTTCAAGACCTGTGCACCAAAAACTGCAAATCACTGTAGGGAGAAATGAAAGAAGATCTAAATAAATGGGGAGTTATGCTGTGTTCATTGGTGAGAAGCCTTACTATTGTTAAGATGTTAATCTCCTCCCAAATTGATCCATGCAATCCCAATCAAAATCCCGTAGGCATTTTGTGGAAATTGACCAGCTGATTCTAAATTTCATGTAGACATCTAAAGGACCTGAGATAGCCAGACAACTCTGAAACAGAATAACAAAGTTAGAGGTCTACTACTACTCGATTTCAAGATTTATTCTAAAGCTACGGTAATGGAAACAATGGGATACTACTGGCATAGATAAACAGATTAATGAAATAGAACAGAAATAGACCTATGCATATATGGGTACCTGATTTTTGACAAAGGTGCAAAGGTGTCAATTCAGGGGAGGAAGGATAGTGTTTCAACAAATGATGGTGGAATAACTACATATTTGTGTGCAAAAAAAAATGAACCTCAATTCATACCCTATATTATATATAAAGATATACTCAAAATGAATGAGATACCTAAATGCAAAATCCAAGACCATAAAACTTCTAGTAGAAAACATTTATGACATTGGATTAAGCAAAGAATTCTTGGATTCAACATCAGAAGCATGACTCAAAAAAAGAGCGGATTGATAAATATGACTTATTAAAATCAAAATACTGCTTTTCAAAAATATTGTTAAGAGAATGAAAAGACAAACTGTATACTGGAAGAAAATATTTGAATATCATATAGCTGATAAAGGACTTGTACCCAAAATATACAAAGCACCCTCAAAATTCTATAATATGGAAACAAACAACCGAATTTAAAAAAATAGGCAAAAGATTTGAACAGATATTTACCATAGAGAATATAGGGATGGTAAATAAGGTCATGAAAAGATCCTTAACATCACTTGTCATTAGGGAAATGCAAATTAAAACCGCAATGGGATACCACTACCTATCAATTAGGATATATTAAAAACAACAAAAACAAAACAACGACAACAAAAAGACTGACATACCAACTGTTGGTGTGGGTGCAGAGGACCCGGAATTCTCGTGCACTGCTGGTGGGAATGTACACCTGGGACATGATCCAGCCATTCCCCTCCTAGGTATTTACCCAAGAGAAATGGAAGCATATGTCTACACAGAGATTTTTACATGGGTGTTCATGGCAGTTTTACTTATAATATCCAGAAACTGAATACAACCCAAATGGCCATCACCAAGTGAATGGATGAACAAGCCATGGAATATGCATACAGTGGAATACTACTCAACAATAAAAATGAATGAACTCTTAATGCTACAACACGGATGCACCTCCAAATGATTCTACCAAGTGAAAGAAGCCAGACAAGCTAGAATACGTACTGTATGACTCCGTTTATATAAAATTTTAGAAAATTTGAACTAAGCAGACCCGTGGGTGCCTGGGATCAGAGGCCAGGAATGGCAAAAGGAGTGGGGGAAGGGAGGGATTACAAAAGGATACAAAGGAACGTTCAGGTATGTTTGTTGTCTTGATTGTAGTGATGGTTTCACAAGTGTGCAAATACATCAAAAATTATCAAACTGTGTGTGTTAAATATGTGTAATTTATTGTATATCAATTATAGCTCAATAAAGTAGTTAGGAAAAATTGATAAAGTAGTTAGGAAAAATTGGGCCTCTCTGGGCTACAGAGAAGAGTTGGCAGGGCTGCCATCCTTCCGGAGGTGCTAGGGGAGGGTCTGCTTCCCCACTGTCCCCAGCTGCCAGAGGCTGCTGGACCCTTTCTCAGTCTTAACAGCCAGCAGCATCGCATCTTCAAGTTACCCTGAGTCTGACCTCCTCCTCTGCCTCTTTTTCCACTATAAAGAACTCTTGTAACTATATTAGTTCCACCTGGATAATCCAGGCCCTTTCCTCCTGCTTGGGACTGGTTCCCCAAGGAGCCACTGCGCGGCGCGTGAGCAGGGGAGGGGAGCTGTTTCCTTGGTGGGCGTACGGAGGAGGGTTCGCCTGAGCCATTTCACTGGGGAACCCTAGAAAATTCTTCAGTTTCCTTCCCGGGGGCTGCTCCTGACTGCCGAACCCTCACGTGGATGAAGGCTAAGGGTTAAGCAACGGGTCTGCACACGGACTTTCACCGCGCCCTCCTGTTCTCAGCGTGGGACTCCCAGCAGGAAGGGGGCCCGTGTCCCAGTCTAAAGTGCCTGCTTCTCACCCTTCCCAGGGAACAGACCTCCAGTCTCACACCCCAGTAGGGGGTGGCCGTCACCTCTGGGCATGAGGTTGTTCAGAAGATCTGAGATCTAACTGCTTTTTAAACTGACTTTCACCCGGTGCTCCTGTTTTGGGGTCCTCTTTTGTCTGCATTTCCAGAGGTCAGCTCCTGCCAAGACCTGAGGCTTCGGGAGTTCTGCCTTGCAAACCAGACCGCTCTGCACTCTCCCTGGTCCGGGCTTGGCCTCTGGCTCTCCTGGGTCGGCTAAACGACCAGCTCCGTCTTTGCCGCCTGCCCTGCTCTCCCCATCCAGGTGTGCCTACACTTTCAAAACCGCCCTTTAGTGCTGTTTTCTGGCGTTTTGGGACATGGAGGAGCCAGACGTGGTTTTTAAGTCTGACATCCTTAACTGGACGTGTGGATTTGAGTTTCGTTTTTCCCATTTACCGGGAACGTATTACAAACTGTGTGTGTGTTTGATTCCCGTTGTGGATCTCACTCTGGCAGCACACCCTTGGTCTGTGCCATTCTGTTATTCGCTTCTGTTGTTTTTTCTTTTGCATTATTGTCAGTGATTATGTCTCTATGATTTCATGTTTTGAACAAAAATTTTTTTTTAAAATAGAAAACAGTGAGTATTCTTTGTTTCCTTGTTTATGTATTCTTCCAAGCTACGTCATTAGGAGCATAAAAGTTCATGGCTGCTATGTTTTTTAAGAGGTTATCTGTAATATGTTATCTTAAACGTGTCTCTTTGTTCCCTTCTGTTCTTATCACCTTAAATTCTATTTTATTTAACGTTTTCTTTCCTTTTCCTCACATTTACTGTCTTATCTTTTTTGTTCATTCTTCTGTTTTTCAGTCTGTTTTTTCTGCTCTCTTTTTAGACCCCAATTCCTGCTGTGTCGTTCCAGAAACAGATGAATCTCACCTGTGCATGTTTGCTGTGACAGCTGAAATGTTCATACCCTCTCTGGCCATATTATTTCTTTTCTTTCTCTCCTTTGTTCCTTGCCCCTATTTTCTCCCTGTTTGTTGATGGATCACAAGTAATTTGTTACATTTTTTTCCTGTCATGTTTTGGAAGTTATACTTTCTTTTTATTCTGTTCCATTTCTGTTCAAAATCAACAAGCCCACAAATAAGGGACTGAGACAACTGGACTTATAGTGAGTCTGCAAACCGTGGACATGGACCAGCCTGATTAGCAAAGAACGTGGCAGGATTGTTCATGGCTCAACATTTCAAGGTTTGAAATCACTAAGGTTCAAAAAGCCTGGAACCTTTTATTGGTGACCCTTTATTATTCTACCTGCTGGAAACCCTCGGGGAGGTGTCCTGGGAGACTCTGGGGGGACAAGGGTGTGCTCAAGCTGTGTTGTATGGCGCCTTCGCTTGCTCTCCCCACCTGCGCTGTGCCAGCCACTTCCTCTTTCTCCACCCCGGGTTTTCCTCACTCTTTGCTCTCTGTCTGCTGCCCACCGCTGCCAGTGGGAAGGGGAGAGGGGAAGAGACAAGGGCTTTGGAGAGAGAAGCAGGAATGTGGTTGAGCGCGCCCCTCATCCTGTGCTGTGGGCCCTGGGCAGCGTCAGCGTGGCTGGATGTCTCTCTCCCCAACAACTGCTCTGGTGCGGGCATCCAGCAGGAGGGTGCTGACTGCCTGGGCACTCTGTCACTGTGGACAGTGAGCAGGGCATATTTTTCCAGGAACCAGATATTGAGAATTAGCCCATTACATGTAGTTCACGCAATTAAATAGAAATTTGTGGGGCTTTTTCGCCAGCAGCCCTGCAAGTTTGAGATCGTACTGTATAAGCTGAATGAATCAAAATTGACCAATAGTCCCCTTGAGATTGGGAACCTGTGCCAGGGGGCTGCCACAGCAGTCAGGCTTTGCTGGGAAGAGGAAATTAGGGGAAGTGATAATGTCAAAGAGGCTTTGGGAGTGAGTGCCACAAGAGCCCGGGGCGGAGGCTGGCATCAGCTGGGAGATGCTGGCTCCTTTCTGAGAGCCGTCCTACTCCCTGGCGGTGAGTGCCCTGTTCCGGTTTAGGTCGGGCCTGAGGGCTGCTCTGTGTCCAGTCCAGTGGCCGGGGATATCAATGCCTCCGTTTTATTAGTTGCTTCCACCTGAAACCACTGGGGTCTGGAAGACGTTGCAGGTGAGCGAGAGGAGTGTCCGGTTCAGGAATTCTGGGGATGGAGGTTCCTCATGGAGACAGCTGAAGGGGCTCGGGGCTCACCATGAGGAGTATGTGGGGACGCCTGCAGCAGAGGAGGCCCTGTCCATGTGTGGCCTGGCTGTCCTGAGGGTCATTGCCCCTGGGCTCACCCGGCACCAGGACGCAGCGCCCCCAGCGGGCAGCACTGGGGCCTGGGCCAGGAGGAGGGTGGTGGCAGGCCCCAGGCAGGGCTTGAACAGGCTGGGGACCCCGCAACTTTGGTCACTGTCATCAGAATGACAGGTTACCAACAGGCCAGCCAGGAAAGCCAGAACACTGCTGACGGGCGGAGGCTGGTCTGCAACACAAAACACAGAGGCCAGAGGCAAGTGGAGGTGGGCACCCAGGGGCAGGCTGGGGGCAGGGACGGTGCAGGGCAGGGCTGCGGGAGCTGCAGGCTCGGATTTAAGTGCCCAGTGTGCTAGGCTTTGCACGCAGTTATGCATATGCTGGGCGATTTAACCCCGAGCCCCTCCCTGTGACGGAAGTAATATTGCCTCCATTCCACGAATGACAAAACCTACAGTGAAGTTATCAAGTAACTGTGCCAAGCCGCACAGCCAGCGGGTTAGGTCGATTTCAGACCTCTCTGACTCAGAGTTCCTATCTGTTAAACTTGACCTCTCCCCCTCCTTACAGAACCACGGAGGCCAGGCAGCAGCAGCGTTTTTTAAACTTTAGCTTAGCTCCACCTTCGTGATTTTGGTCGTAACCCACCTTTCGTCTGTGCTTTATTTGTGTAAAAGTTTTTCTTAAGCAGTTTCACTTTTTATTTATTTTTATTGTGGTAAAATGTGCATAAGACAAAGTTTACTGCTGTAACCATTTTTAAGCATACGTTTCAGTGGCCTTAAGTAAGCCGATGTCACTGCGCAACCCTCGTTCTAACGCCGACGGGCGGTGTTTCAGAAAGAAAAAGTAAAGATGGAGCCTCCTCTGCCGGGGTCACTGTCACGAGTGGGAGCAGAGTGACTTCCCATGCGCGGAGGTGAGCTTTGGCATGAACAGCGTGGGGGCAGAAAGGTGTTAACGCGCACACAGTTCCTGTGGCGCTGAAGGCTCTGAGATGAGGCCAGCTCCCCTCCCCACCCCGTCCCCGTAATTGCTTTAAAAGAAGAATCACAAGTGTGGGAGATGCGTTAAAGACACGCTCCCAGGGTTGACGCTTCGTCCTCGACTGCTCAGAAGAATGGAAAGAAGAGAGAAAGGGACATTTTGTCGCACCCAAGCCCCTCCTCACACCTTACCCATTTCCGCGTTCCCTCTCTGCGCCTACCCTGCCCCAACGCCTGCGATGTGCACGAGGCCTCGCCCACCCCGGCTGCTGACTCCCTGTCTGACCCAGAGCCTGGACCAAGAGCTGCCTTTGGAACAAGTCCTTTAAGGTCCTTTCCCCATTTTTCCCCAAGAGATAGCCCTTCTCTCCCTGAAACCCATTCCGAGGACTGGCTTGCCCAAGTGCTGCCAGGCAGCTGTCTGGGTGGCCACACGCAGGCACGTCACCACAGCATTTGCCTGGCGCAGCGTGACCCGCCCCTGCCGCGGGGATGAGCGACCAGTCGCTCTGAGCGTGTGCCCTTAGGGCGATCTGGGTGGAAGGCAGACGTTTGAGGCGCCCCAGGTGGGTCTCCCAGGGCCGGTGAGAAGCAGAAGCCGGTGCGAGCTCTGCTGCCTCGGGCTTCACAGTCTGAGGCTGGATTTGCTGGGGGACCCATTTTGCTGCACGATAAAAGTGACGAAATGTATGCACGTGTGTCCTGGGAAGCCCCAAGGAGCTGAAAAGACCCCGGGAAGAGTCTTCTCCGTAAGCCGTGCGGGAACGCTCTCTACTGACATCACAAGGAAGATTTCCATTCCGGGAGTTGCGGACGTGTTTCAGTAAACAAGCTGTGATGCGGGGGACATGGGCACAGTCCACCTTCCCTTGGGGCCCGTGGGACACAGCACATGCGACTCTCACCTGCGGCTTGGTCTCATCTTTGTCCTTGTAGTAGAAAAGGTGCTCCCCGCGCAGCACGAACCAGCGCTGCTGCCAGTTTTTCATGATGCTCCTCTGCTTCCTCAGCCAGCCGGCTTTCAGCACGGGGCCGGCGCCGTGAGGACACGGCGGCCGCCCGGGGCTCCGGCTCTGCTCCCCCATCACCAGGCTTTTGGAGCGGGCTGCAAGCCAAGACACACACGGTGAGCGTTGAGACGGGCACGCCTGCCGTCAGCCCTTGCCCTGCCCTGCGGCTGATGCGGGCGTGTAAGCGCACTTGGCCTATGTCCCCCTGGGCTTGAGGGGGCGTGGGCTGGAGACCCTCAGCAGCAGCAGTGAGGTGACCCACCCAAGGTGGGGACACAGCCTGCCTGCCTGAGGGGTTTCTGCTCTGTCTCTGGCTCCTGGGATCTCCCTTTCTCCAGGTTTTTCTATCCGTGAAGCCATCCACCCATCCAGCTGTTCAGTGATCTGTTTATTTACTCATTCGGTCACTATTTATTGAGTACCCACTCTATGCCAGGAACTGTTCCCGTTTTCCGGGGGATAAAGCAGTGAAATAAGAAACAGATGAAAATCCGGGTCCTCCTGGAGCTCACATTCTAACAGGTTCTGTTCCTCAGGTCCAGAGGAAGATGGTCCCATGTAGACCCCCTCCCTGGTTTCTGCTTGGTCCTTGTCCTCTGGAGGAGTCAGACTCCCCAGCGCCTCCTTGTTGCTGCCCTGGGACTGTCCTGCAGTGTGTGCCTGGACGGCCTCTACTTCAGCTGTTTACTGTGACTTGTTGGTGGCTCCCTGGCAGGGTGCGGGGCCAGCAGTCCTACCTCTGAGTGCCCTGAGCCCTGCTGGGTCCTTTCTCTCTCCAGCTGACATTGCCGAGCAACACCCTGCCAGGGCTGGCACAGCCCTCCACAGAGATGACTGAGTTCTCGTCCCTCCGCCCCACCCCTCCACTCTGTGCTTCCCTCCCTCCTCTCTCCTTTGTCCCTAAGGAGGCTCCTCTCCTCCTGGTGGCCAGGAACAAGGACATTGCTACAGTGGTCACTAGGAGGGGTCATCTGAGACTCTGGAGGAACAATTCTGAGTTTAAATGTAATCATATTTGTAATTCTTAGACCACAGATCCTAACTTCTGATTGGAATGCACAGTCCCTGTGACCCATGGTTCTTGCACTGTACCTGTGATTCTACGTGTGTGTGTGTGTGTGTAAGCACCTCCTGCTACACCAGTGACTGCAGTTCCTAAGCCTGTCCTCCCCTCCGCCCACGCTGTCCCACTAGCCTGGACCTTTCTTCCATTCCTCACCCAGCCGACCCTCCGCCATGGCTGCATGGCGAGCTCCTTCTCATCCTTCAAGATCCAGCTCAAGTGACACCTCTTCCATTAGACCTTCCTTCTGAATCTCTCCAGACGGTCATTCCCCGACCGCCCAGGACACAGGGCCCAAGGCGGGTAATTATCTGTGTGGTCGCCTGTCTGCCCTCTAGACTGAGAGGTGGGGATGGGAGGGAGTGGCGTCTTACCGGCTCTGCACGTGTGGCCCTCGTCAGCGTTTGGACAGGGAATGGATGTGAGGCATGGCGGCCAAACATCATAGGGTACTTAAGGATGCCCTTATTTTTAGACATGTTTATATCTTGACATGACATTAAATGTAACATGACACTCAGATGGCATCTGGGGACACCTTATAGCCTGGTGGTTCCCAGCTCTGCCTCAAGTGTCATGCGGCCCAGAGTATAATCCTGAATCTACCCTCCTGACTTGGGCCCCTGCTCTGGAAGGGTCTACTCATGGACAGCAGCAAGGCTCACTGGTGGCATCATCTCTTCCCTCTGGCACCCAGGTAGCCGTGACGGCTCTGTGGGTACCACCAGCCACGCAGGTGGGGCTGTGAGGTCCTCACCCTCTCGGCCGTGATTCCCCGCTGCCGGCCCTCTGCTGTTGGTGAGGTTGGTGTGGAACGTGCCAGCCTCGCCTCGGCCGTGTTTGGCCTAGAGAGGAAGTGGGCTGTTTCCGTGCTCGCCCCAGCACACTGAAGCGGGGTTGGCGATCCCTGAGGAAGTGGGTTTGTTTCAGAGACTGAAGGGAAGCAAACCAGGGAGTCATGTGGGTTGCACGGCCAGCTCCTTCCGGGCAGCCCGGCACACCCTGAACTTGGGTTGAGCTTCACTCGATCTTGTGTTTAGACTGATCTACACTTTTGTTCCCATCTCTCTGCTGGGCCTGGTCCCCGTGCCCACGTTTAGAGTGTGCGTCTCTCCGTCATTTCTGTGGCTGTTTATCCCTGCGACTGATATACCACCCATTACCTAGACAGTCCCACACTGCTGGGCATTCGTATTCTTTCCAATGCTAGTAAGTTAGTTGAAGAGGCAATGGGGCCCAGTTGAAGAAATATAGACTTTGGACTAAGGCTTGGGTTGGGATCATTGCCAGCTCTGTGAATTCTTTGGGCCTCAGTCTGCCGATCAGCAAACTGGGCCCATACAGGACAGTAATACCTCACCCTGCAGGGTGAGCTGGAGGAAGGGAGACAGCCACGCCTGGCAGCGTGCTCCGCACACACGAGGTGTCCAGTAACTGGCTACGTGGCAATGATGGTTGGGATGACGGACATGGTGCAGTAGGCGCCTCCTTGCAGAATCTGTTTCCTGAAGCCGGGCTCCCAGCAGTGGGCTTGGGGGGCAGAGGGGTTGGACAATCTATGGCCCCTGTCTCTTTAGGTGCCGTTACACATTGCCTTCTAAAGACCGTGTGTGGCTGTGTCACACTACACAATTACACTGGTGTGTCTTTCTCCATAGCCACAAACATAAATATTATAATTTGCATATTCCCGCCTGCACAATTGAGTAGGTACAAAATGGCACGTAGCTATTGTCTTGGCTCACCCTTTTTGGATTTGGATTATGAATCAGGCGGAACACCTTTGCATAGGCTTCCGCTGACTGTGAAAGGTCTGCTCGCTCCCTTTGCCCATTTGACTGATGGGCCCCTGGCGGGAGGAGTAGCTGGAGTCCCGGAGGTCCACAGTCACTCCGGCCCCCTTCCCCTGTCCACAGCAGCCTCCGTCCTTCCCTACAAGTCTTCCTGCAGCCCCAGAAAGGCTGTCCTTCCATTTCCAGGCGCCTGAAGCACCTCGTCCCGGGTCTGTGCTGCACAGACCTGGCCCCTCTGCCAACTCAGCAGCCCTGTGTGGAGGACACAGACTAGGAAGAAATGCCCTGCCAGGCAAGGCAGGTGGGAATTGTGCCCGATGGGACCCAGCGGCATCAAGGGGCCTTTCTGCTGCCCCTCCCTGCCCCTCCGTTCCCTCCTCCTGTCTCAAGCCATCTGGAGGCTGGAGCAAGGCTGGACTCAGCAGGCACTTGCTGACCCTTTCCAGTCTGGGCTGTGGCAGGCCCTGGGGATGTGGAGACGGTGTCCATGATGAGACAAGAGTTACCAGGACCCCAGTTTTCTGGTGGAATCTGGCATAGCATTGAGGGGGCTGAGGGGACAGGTGTGTCCCTTCAGGTACTGAGTTTTCTTCTATGCGTCTCAATTTGCTCATCTCTAAAATTCCTTTAATGGATTAAGAATCTCTGGTAAAACGAAGTCGCCAGTGTCTGTGCTTTTGTTTTATGATTGCTGAGATTGCTAACATGGGACTCGGCCGACAGCGGTGCCCCTCTGGGTGAGGATTCTCTGGAGCTGGTGGGTGAGCGCAGGTCTCCACGGTCTAGTCTCAAATTCTCCTTTTCCTCTCCTCAGGGAATCTGCAAGGGCTACTGAGAACCTTCTGTCCTTCCACAGATGTTTGTGGAGCACCCCCTGGGGTCTTCAGTGGGGACTGAAGTCATGGAATATTCCAGGGCTACATCCCTGGTTCTGTCTCTTATCTTCTAGTACAACAGGGCCTGAAGCTGGCTCATTCCATGAGTCACGAGTGCTGCTAGGAGCAAGAATGCACTCACCCTTCCTTCCACACCCCCGGCAGCATCCCGCATGGGGCTGGCATATGTTAGGGGCTCAAACAACCTTGGTGACCCATCAGTGCAGCCGGACTCACCTGAGCGCCACTGAGCCTTTTGTCCTGGGGCTGGGCACCGTCTGTGGAGGTGCTCACTTTCCGGGTTTGTCCGCCCCAAGAAGGCTGAGCTCCCTGGGCACAGGACTGTGGCTGCTGAACCTGGCAGAGGGCAGGAGCCTACACACTAGTACAGTCAGTGACTGTGGGACTGGCCTCATCGAGGCAAGACAAAGAAGGTGGGTGCATTCTATGCCCCGATGTCCTGGACACCAGCCGTCCTGCGAGCGGCAGGTAAGGAGAGAGCTTGCCAGGGGGCGCGTCCACTGAGGTGAAGGCGCTGGGCTCCTCCTCAGGCGGGAAGCTGGGGCTGGTCTCCATTTCAGCAGATGCAGGCACCCCCGAGGGTCCCACCTACTCTGGAGGAGAGCAAAGGCCCCTCCAGCCCCTCCCCTGGGAAGCACTTCCTGCAAATGCTACTTAAGCTGCCAAAGCAGCCCCGGTTGTTCCCCAGCTGATCAATCGCACAGATATTACTTATAAGGCCAATTGAAGTGCTTGAAAGGAAAATAATCATTGCTATGATTTATTAATAATCACTGTTGCTGTCCTCAGCACTTCCTTTAATCAATTTATTAGGTTCCGTAAATATTTAAACCAGGCTTCAAGTCAAAGAGCTCTGGCATTCGCAGGCTCCAGAATGGATTCCAGTTCCTGCAGCGGCCCCGGAGGCAGGCCCAGGGCAAGCGAGGGGGTGCCCTTAGCCCTCCTAAAGTCAGGGCTCTTCTGCTCACAAGCACGACCATTCATTCATTCATTCATTCCCAATCGATGGCACTCCTCCAGGGACAGAGCAGAATCCTGAGTTGAGGGTGTTCCCACGAGAAGTTCCCAGTGTAGTGGGGAGATAAATCGTAACACCACGCTGCGTGGGATGAAAGAGCCACAGGCCACGCGAGAGAGGCAAAGGCTGCAGATGCTGAAACGCAGGTGCAGACCTTTCTGCTGTAGACCTCTGCAGAGCCACCGGGGGGAGGGAGCACCCAGCCGGGCCCTGAAGGATGACCAGACGCGGGTTGACCTCAGGGAGGTGGGGCTCAGATTTGGGAGGGAGGAAGCAGCGTGGCATTTGCCATCTCTCGGCTCGCTTGCGTGCATGTGCTGTGTGGATGCTGCCTCCTCTGGTCGCTGGGAAGCGGGTCTTGAGAGGGCCTATACACGCACCTCTCCTTCCTCACCCTCCAGTCCCTCCCAAGCCCTTGCATTAGGAGATTTTGGCTTTTCCTGATATTGCTCTGACCAAATCCAACAGCCTGGTTCTGGTTCTCAGCCTCCAAGACCCTTTCGTGGCTCAGACACTGTTGCCCACCTTATCCTTCTGGAAGCTCCTCCCCACCACAACTGCGCATGTGCATGTCTGGAAGCTCCTCCCCACCTCGACTGCGCATGTGCATGCCTGTCTCTCGCTGTCGCGCAGCCTGCTCTGGCCTTGGCTTCCTCTGTTCTCCCAACGTCCTGCTGTCACCGGGGCTGTCCCACACACGTCTATTCCAGCACGAATCCCAGGTCTTTATTTCTGCCTGGATCTTGCTCAAGAACGTCAGACTCACGCATCAAACCTGCAGGACACCCCGTGGGGATGTCCCATGGTTCTTTGGGCCAATGTCCAAGTTCGACATGTGCACGTCTCCCCCAAACCTGCTGCTTCTCACTCTCAGCCAGGGCTCCACGACCGACCATTCTGAAAAGCTTGGAGTTGCTCTGACAAATCCCTCCCTCTCAGGCTCTAGAGTCAATTAGTCTGCAAATCTGAAGATTATCGGTCGGCACACTCTGCTTCCTTTTCATCTCTCCTTTACTGAGTCAATTCGCATATAACCGTCCCTGGCCTGGGCCACTTCCTCACTCCCAGCTCCCTGGATTTTCCAGAATCGATAGGCAGCTGCCAGGGCATCTTCCTGCACACACATCTGAAAATCTCACTCCTTTCGCAAGTAGTTATGGTATTTACTGTGCCCAGAGTAAAAGCCAGCCCCAGTCTGGCAGTCATACCCTCTCACAGCACAGTGCCATCCAGTGTGACCACAGCCACGCCCTCTGCCCAGGCATCTCAGCCAGTGGAAAATCCACCCTGAGGCTGGGCCGGCTCCCAGCCACCGCCACCTCTGTCCTGAATTACAGCTGCAGCCTCTTCTCGACAGGGCAGCCAGCGGGCTCTCGCACACGGCAGGTAGGTCGTGCTGTGCCCCGTGAAAACCCCGCAGGATGCCTGGGCTCGTGCAGAGTAGGAGTCGGAGACATCACTACGGCCCATGAGGGTCCTGGGGACCCCGCCCTCCCCCGTCCTGCCCTGTCTTGGCCAGACCAGCCTCTGTTGTGCATGCCTGCTGCCCTCTGCCCACTGTGCCCTCCCAACCTCTTAGGGCCACCCCCTCGGCCCTTTGCTCTTTACTCAAATGCCATTTCCCAACACCACCGCTCGTGATCACACTTTAAAAAATGTATTCCCTGCCCCTCCCATCTCCCGCTCCTGCTTTCCTTTACCATTGACTTGAACTCTATTACAGGAGTGGAAGAAAGTCAGCTGCAGAACAATATTCAAAATGCAAAACTGCAGTCAGCACCCTTATTCGCATGGGCACACTCCAAGACCCCAGTTATACCTGAAACAGGGAGAGCGCCAAACCTCACAGACACTATGTTTTTCCTATACATACGTAGCTGTGATGACATTTAATTTGTAAATTGGGCACAGTACTCTTGCGCCTTGAGGCCATCATTAAATAGAATAAGGATTATTCGGACACAGGCCCCGCGATACCTCGACAGGGCTACCAAGTGACTAATGGGTGGGGCATAGACCGCGTGGAGACACCGGACAGAGTGACGATCAACGTCCTAGGTGAATGAAAAGGAGGGCATCGGATTTCATCCTGCTACTCAGCACAGCCTGCAATTTAAAACTTATGAATTATTTATTTCTGGAATTTTCCATTTAATATTTTCCAACTAGGGTTGAACAAGGTAACTGAAACTGAGGAAAGCAAAGCCATGGATATGGGGGGACTACTGTATATGGGAAGGGAAGAAAAACACGAATCCCAAACAAAAGGCATCTCAATGTGCTATATTTTCCATGGGCGCAGGCATTTGTGTAGTGTGGGGTGTGGGAAGGAGCGTACCCACCTAGAACAGTGGTTACGTTCCTGAAAGAGAGCGTGGAGCTATGATATCGTACATTTCATAAAGGGAATGAACTTGTGTGCTGCTTATGTAAATTACAATTAAAAATTTTAAATGAAAGAGCTTATTTGGAATGAAGCTGGATCCCCTTATGGAGACAGCAGTTAAAGAATCACTAATTTGATGAAAGTTTATGAGTATTTATCTGTCGGGCACCACACTAGGCTCTGGACTACAACAACAGGGAGGAAGGACAGAGCTCTGCCTGCGAGGAGCTCCCAGGCTAGGGGGAGAGACTAGCATCAAACAAAGCAGCACTCAGCAAACCCGCGATGGCGCCCTGGCAGAACCTGGTCCTCTCACATTTGCCGCCCTGTCGTGGGACCACATCGCGGCTGTGAGTGAGCACGCCGGCTCCCTCTGTGCTGGTGAGCCTGGGTCAACTCCAGCCTGTCTCGCACCGACCAGGGGCTCGGCGAGTGTGTGCAGGTCACTCACGCTCTCAGCAGTGCAGCCACAAGAGCACCTGGCAGCTGCCAAAGCTTAGAAATGACTCTCGGAACGCATCAAAGACACTTACGTAGTGGGTCAGAGCTCTCGGATCCCTTCTCCTGTAGTTACACCTCCTCTCCCCTTCGTGGTGCTTGACTTCCCACAGTCCACCTACTAGCAGGTTTTGGGTGGCGGCCTTTGGGCTACTGGAGCCTGCTGCGCCCACACTGGGAGAACTGGGGGGGAGTGTGGGAGCTTGAAAGGTCCCCCAACTTGGTTTCTAGTTGGGTGAAGAGGTGGGCTCCGGCTGAGATGTCCCTTCGCTGGGCTCTGTGCCCCGGCTTGGCTCCCTTCCCTTCCCTGTCCTGTTCCCCAACCTCTCATTGGTATCCTCTAAGAGCCCCTCTTTAATGAGTTACTGCATGCGAATCCTCATCCCAGGATCTACTTTGGAGACCCGCACTGAACACGTTTGGTTGTTTCCAGGACCTTCTCCAGCAGCTGCTGGGGCGTGAGCTCTGGGGACGCTCAGTGGGGCGGGAGCCCTGCAGGGGACCACGGTGTTTCCCACCCGCAGCTCTGTCAGTGCAGCCCGAGAGCATGGCTGCAGGAGGGCTACAACACGACTGATTTGTAAAAGTCGATGGGAGTTAAGCCGGGCTGGGGACAGCAAGATGGACCTCAGAGCTGAATCGATTTAAAGGGTGAGTACTGAGGCTGAAAGATTGATTGAGAAGAGAGGGGTGAGGTAATGGAAGCAGCACTCTGGAGGGCGAGGACGAGATGGTTTCACGAAGTTAATGCAATCTGTAGCCAGGGGCCAAAGGGGCCCCTGCGAGGGTCCCGCACTATCCGGGGAGTGCTGCAGAGCCTCAGACGATTTACGGCTTCGTGGGTCCTGAGTGCCCCTCCATTATTTTTCTTAAACTTGTTACTTAGCATCTGGCTGTCCGTTCTTCCCTGGGTCCCCGTCTGAGGGGTCTGGAGAACTGGCCAGACCCTCCTAATGGGCGTCACTGCAGGGCCTGCAGAATTGAAGAAGACCTAGTGTGCAACTCACCCCTGCCCCATGGCAGTGAGGAAGCCTGGACAGATTGGATTTTTTTGTAATGACTATTTTAATGATTTTTAAAAAAAATCAATATAAAAGGTCACATTCTTAAAAGTTATTTTAATCAGCTCTTCCTGGGTCTGCCTCCTGGCTCATTTGGGGCTGGTTTTTGGCCAGGGGGTGGGGGAGGTTGGGAGACACCCGAAGTGTTTGTTCTTTACTTCCACGCAGGGTGCACCCCCAGATTCAGCTGGAGCTGGCGTTTGTCTTTGAGTTTATGGGGTCTCCTGCGTGTCCACTGCGAGAGCTGCTAGGGTGTGGACGCGAAGGATGCGCACCTGCCCTGGCGGAGCTAAGGGGAAAACAGGTGTATACAAAGGGCGGGGAGCGTGAGGGCAGCAGGGAGGCAGTCAGGCTGGGAGGCTGGGGGGAGGCTGCGTGAATGAACGAGGCCAGCCCAGCAGGCTGTGCCCAGCAGGCCAGCAAGGGACGGCAGACACTGAGGACAACAGAGTGCAGGGCTGCAACCCGGGAAGACTGGCTCCACGCCCAGGGCCACACCCCTGCCCTGGAAGAGACGCTACCGGGAGCCCCCGCAGACTAATAGAAACCTGTCCTCTGGGCGAGCGCAGCTGCTAGCCCTCCTCTCACCTCCGCTGCCTTCCCGCTCTGCGGGTCCTCTTACTGCGGCTCCTTGGAAGAGGCTGTGACCCCTTCTCAGGGGGGGGAAGAGCTTTCACCGCACCCTTAGCCATCAGCGACGCGGGTCTGATGTTGACGCGCCCTGGAAGGTCTCTGCGAGCCACGTCGCACCGCCCTCTAACACCACACAGACCACGCCGGTCCCCCCACGAGCCGTCTGGGCCACACTTCTGCACCTGCGTGTCGCTTCCCTTTGCGTGGACCGCCTTCCCGCCTGCCGAGATCCCCGACGCACCCTCGCAGCGCCGAGCAGGTGTTTCCCAAGGTCTGCTGTCAAAGCGCAGTGACTGACCTCCGCCCCTCTCGCCACCGGACCGCGCATGTACCTCCGGCTGGATGGCACCTCTCGTGCCGCCCGACTCGTGAGCTCAGGCCGCGGAGGGCGCCTTGCTCCGTTTATGAACGTGAGACAGGAGTCCTCAAGTTCAGAGAAGGCGGGAAATGATCAAATCTCAGAGCCCTGTGCCTCGGTAGGTGATCCTCTTGGTTGGGAAGAAATCTGCCCACGTGACTTCTACCCTCGGGCTGTTTCCACACATGACAAAGTTCAAGGGCGCGCGGTCACGGATTCCCTGCGGGTAATCAGAGAAGCAGCACACAGGAGGGTCGAAACAGCAAACTGCAGTTTTCCTGCTTTTCCTGCTTGGCGGTGGGTGAGGAGAGGCCATGTGAGGCCCTGGAAGGTTCCCGGGATCTGGAGTGCCAAGGCTGGTAGGCCCCTCAGGCCTAGGTTTCCACCCGTCAACGGGCAAATACTCATCCTGCTGCTTCCTGACCGTGGGAGGATGGTATGAGCGCACCGCTCGCAAGGGCTTTGTACGCGGAGAATGCTGAGTGAACGGTGCTTACTACGGGCCCCTGTTCCTGCAGGCTGAGCCCCTCGGAAGACTGTCCTGTCTCCTGGATCTTGTTCGGGAGCCGCTGGCCTGGGACCTCCGGCGCGTGCTTGGACCAGCAGACCCTTCACCAGCAGCCCGCGATCGGTGGAGTCGATGTAATTCAATGTCGATTATAAATTTCATTTTCTGCCTGCCTATGGCCATTAGCTTAGATCAATACATTCTCCACCCTTCGTTAAGTAATCACTGGGGCTGTCGATGATTTCAGCAGTCAGGGCAGGGGCCCAGGCTGCCTTGGAGGAGAGATTCAAGGCCACCTCCTAACCCAGTTCAGGCCTGTCTTGCAAATAAATCATTTCTTCCCAGCTCCAAACAGTAAGGTCACGGCCAACCTTTTTGGTTGTCTGCGGCCGCGAGGCCAGCCTGGAGCTGCTCTAGCCCCACATGTGGCCCCACCTGTGCCCGGAATGTCTAAGGATGCCGGCTGGGTGGGGCCTCGTGGACGTCCAGCATCTGCCATGGGAGAGACATTCGGTTTTCCCAACAGCTGGTCAAAGGTATCTGGGAGGAAGAGGCAGGAGGAGGGAGGAGGCTCGACTTTGCAGTGCCCCTCTCCTGGGCACAAACAACCCCCACCATCTCCTGGCACAGGGCCTCAGGCAGCGGCAGATGGACGGGTGGTCTGGGGGCTGGCGGTGGCGGCAGCAGCTAGGAGTGTTTGTTTTCAGCCTGTGTCTTGAAACACCTTGGTACTTACAGCTATGATGGGGGGGAGGGTGCCAGCCATTGCCCAGCCTGAAGCTGGTGCTAGGGACGGAGTGTCCAGAAGCAGAGGCACACAGGCGGCAGCACCCGAGTGCTCCCGGTGGATCTGCTCGGACAATGGCTCCTCGTGCTCTCTGCAGATGGCGGGCAGCAGGGGAAGCACCATCGCTCCCACAGGTGTGTCCCTCTCTCCCTGCCCTCAGCGCCTCTCCCTGCAGACCCGCTGCCACACTGCAGCCTGCAGCATTGCCTAATGCTCGGCCGCGTCACTCCACTGTTTGAATCTGTTGCACGTGGGATGGCCCACTCCCCTGCTGCGTCGCCTTGTCCCCCACCGCCTTCGTGCATTGCAGCCACCCAGGGGCTCACAGCCTGCCCTAGGCCCTTGCCCCTGGGCCTTGGCATGGAGGGTTTCTCCACCGGGTACAGTTCTATTTTGCTGCGTGGACCCAAACAAAAGGTGGGCCATGACAGTATGTTCATGTTCAAAAGCCTTCAGGGTTTGAATGCCAGCACTCCCCCTTCCTGGCTGGCAAGTTCTTTAACCTCTCTGCGGCTCAGTTTCCTCCTCTGAAAAATGAGGCAACAGTGGTCTCTTTTTCAATAGGTGTCTTTCGAGGACGAAAGGAGGTTACGCACGTGCCTGCGTGTAGTAGGTGCAACAGGATTTCAGAATGGAAGTTCCAACAAGGCACCAAGACATGCTACACGCGATATTCTGAAGTGAGGGCCAGACCGAGAAGCTTGCTTTCAGAGAGGTGGGTCAGAGCCAGTTACACAGCCCTGGGACGGACATGGGAATATCGACCTGTGCGTTGCAAACAAAAGTGACTCTAAGGCTTCTCGTTATCCAGGAGTGCCCAGAGTTGACTGGGTCCTGCCAGGTGGGGACAGGAGAAGGCCTAGACCCCAGAACAGTGAAGGGCACAAGTACAGTCCTTCATGAGTTGTGCTTGCTCTACAGCATTCTATACAAGCTCAGCAGACAGTAGCAATGGTGATTGCTATTGTTAAATACTCAGTGAGCGCATGAATAGTTAAATAGGCGTCTGTCTCCTAATCCAAGAGGGTGGGGAGATGGTATCTGAGTCTGTAGCATTTGAACTAGCTAATTTTTTTTTGCAAGACATATGGACAGTTGAAGTGAAATAGCACCCAAATCTGGGATTCCTCAACCAGGCAGATGGAGTCAGGCCCGAGTGAGCCTGCCACCTGTGTTTGCACCCATGGCCAACGCTGCTGGCACCCTTAGTGAGGGCCATCTCCACAGGACGCCCACCCCTCCACTTCCCATCTAATCTGATCCCTTCCCCTCCCCCGCCAGCCTGCCATGCGGCCAGGCTGCCTTTGGCTGAACAAATCTGAGATGGGCCGGGACAGAGTGGGTGGCATGACCCACCTTTTGTTTGGCCCTGCACCTGGCGATAGCATTGTGAATACCTGCCCGTGAAGGCAGGTGCTCGTGAGGGTTGGACTGAACCGGACAGCCTGGCATCGCTGGGGTGTAAGCCGGCTGGTGACACCTTGGCCTGCACTGGCCCCTGGGCAGGGATGAGTTTGGGAGGGAGGCTTCTCGGAACTCAGAGTTTAAGCTGCCTCTGATCTTAGTGGTGCAGTTTTGAGCATTTTACTTAGATCATCCTACGTCTGTTTTATCCCTTGTCTCACAGGGTTGGTGCAGAGATGAAAATGGGACACTCACATGTCAACGGAAGGCCCGGCACGCTTCCGGCACATTCTAAGCACTCAATAGAAATTTTCCCACTTTTCTCCCTTCCTTAAAGAGGAAAACAGAATGACTCTGTGTGGCCTGTAATGTACTAATAGCAGAGAGTCCGGCCCTTGATTCTGTTTGTACAAAATTTAAGAATAGGCAAGACCACTGCAGTGGTGGAAACTGGAGAAGTGTCACTCGGGTTGGGGGTGCTGGGTGTGGCTGGGGGACACAGGAGAAGTCAGGGAAATGCTCCGTGTCTGGAGCTGGTGCGAGTCACTGAGTGGACACTTAACTTGCATACTTTACTGTATGTAAATTATGCCTCAATAAAAAAATAAAATACTTTGGAACTGAACAATGAAAATCCTAGAATAAACAGTATTCAAAAGAATCTGGCTGCAATGTGATTTGAGGCCACTGTGGTCCAAAGGCCCCCAAACTGGGAATTTTCATTCCCTCCAATCAGGGTCCCCAGGACTTGTCTTGGACCCTTTGCTGATCCGAGGGGCTGTGCTCTGCAATCTCATCTCAGTTCTGCGCAGGTTTGAGAAGGGACAGACAAGAGGGAGCCTGGTCCGCTTCACGGTGCAAGGGCCTGGCCGGTGGGGAGGATGTCAGGCTTGGGCACCTCTGCTGTCGGGCAAGTGTCAGCTACAGGCAGCTACAAGCAGCCCAGAGCCCGGGCTGGAAGCAGGGAGACTGCTGGGTGCGTCTCTTCCAGCCCTCGTTCTCCAACACAGCTTCCTGGTATGGTGCCTCCAGTCCTGGGCTGGCCTCTGGCCCAGACCCCGGTGCCAGCCTCCGCGGACAGTTCTCATACCCTCCTTGGCAAGCCGCAATGACCCCTCTGCCAGCCCTGGTCCTCTCCCTGAATCAGGCAAAGCCAGACGCTGTATCACCTAACCAGGTTACGGTCGCTTAGCTGCCCTGCTCTCAGGGCCACGAAGGTGGCCTCTTGCAGGGAACCCTCAGCGCACCTGATGAGCCTGGGCAGGGACAGCACGGAGTCACCATGGCCACATCCCAGGAAGCCGTGCCGTTCAGAACTGAGCAATCAGAGGCGGCCTGTGAGCCCCGTTTGCCCCTTAGGTGCAGGATCCTCCAGGGCTCCGAGCAACCCCAAGCTGAGCTGCTGCGAGGTCAGGTGACCTCTGGGCTGTCATTTCCCCGCCACTGCTAAGGTAGTCTTGCAAACCTTGGGGTGCAACTCAGCAGTCTCGTGTGCTTTTACTTCCACCCCCCACACCCGAGAGGTGGCCACTTTCAACTTCATAACTGGTTCTTTGGCGCTTCCCTCTACATTTCTAAATAGTATTCATTTATTGCCACGTCTTGATTTTTCCCTTTTAGGTGTTGCCTACGGACTTCTCACTTGGGGAGATGAGGATCTTGCTTCTTTCACTCCCGTGCCCCGCCCCCACACATAAGCACCCACCTGACCCTCCCAGTGTAGCCGCACTGTAATTTGGTTAGATCGATAACAGAGTTCCATCATTAGTGCTGTGCGATTGCTAGTGTCACTTGAGCTATGTCGTATACAGTAACACTTTTTCTTTTGTGAATAAATTTTTGTTTTCCCTGGAATTCATAACTGCCTTGCTTTTCCATTTGCTTAGTTTTGTGCTAGTCATCAATGATCCAATATTAAGCATTCCATCAGTTACCTAAATCTAACCTCCATGTGTTCAGGTGCGATGGGGGCACCTTCTTAAAAATATTATTGCATTTTATCATTCAAGGAATCTCCTGCTCCCCTGGAGACATGCAGGGCCACTCGCAGCAGTCTTTAGTTAGCGCTGGGTCAGGAGAAGGAGGAGGCTTTGCATTGAACAGACACAAATGTAAATTCTCCTTCCACATCTGTCAAAATGGTAAAAATGATACTGCGTCATAGCGTGGTCATGAGGATTCAATGAAGTAAGTACAACAAAAATGCCAGGAGCATGGGTACACAATAAATGCTGGTTACTTTCTTGTGGGGAAATCGCAAGAACAAGGCCACCGAAAGTGATTCATCACACTCAGAGAGCTTTCCTAGCCCCGGAGAGTTGACCAGGCTCTGACATTCATCAAGCTCCCAAGACACTGACACTCAGCCAAGGGAGACAGCTAAAGCTGCTGTAACTTTGCTCATCAGTCTAATGATTTCCTCTCAAAGACGGAGCCTCCTTAAATTTTCTTTCTTTTTTTTTTTTTTTGTGGACAGGGTCTGACTCTGATGCCCAGGCTGGAATGCAGTGGTGAGATCATAGCTCACTGTAGGTGTGAATTCCTGGGCTCAAGTGATCCTCCTCCTCCGCCCCTGAGTAGCTGGGACCATAGGTGTACATTACCACGCCTAGCTAATTTAAACATTTTTTTTTTTTTTTGTAGAGACAGGGACTCTCTGTGTTGCTCAGGCTGGTCTTGAACTCCTGGCCTCAAGAGATCCTCTGGCCTTGGCCTCCCTAAGTGCTGGGATTACAGGCATGCGCTGCTGCTCCTGGCCAAGCTTCCTTCCTAGCAACACCAATTGTATTTTGCAATATTCCAAACAAAGGCAGAAATTCTAGAAAGAAAATATTGATAGATTGATGACATAAGAATTAAAAACACATGTAACTCTGGGGGAGAAAAAAACCTTTCTAGTATAGAAGTAAAGGGCAAGCAACAGATTGAGAAAACATCTGCAACATATATGCCAGCCAAGGGGGGGCCGACTTCCCTAAGGACCTGGACCAATTAGGGTAGAGACAGTGCCCCACCCTCCCAGGTTAATGCTTTCCCCACTACTCAACTATTCATTCACTCATTCATTCACAAAATACGTGTTGAGTGCCCACCAGGAACCTGGCATTCGGGGTGTAATGATGTTCACCTGCCTTCACGGAGCTCACAGAGCAGTGCAGGTGATAAATATCCATCAAACAGTCACACTCAGGGTGTACAACTACAATCTGGGGCAATAGCTATGAAGGAAGGGAGAGCACGCAGCGAGGGGTGCGTGGGAGCTTTTCCTGGCTGCAACTCACAAGCTCAGAGCTGGAGGGTGAGTGGCAGTTAAGGAGTGTGTGCTTGTGTGAGCGCATGTGTGTGAGTGTTGGAGGCATTCCAGGGGGAAATAGGGTGTGCAAAGGCCCTGTAGTAGGAGGCCCATGGAACTCTAAGGAATAGGAAGAAGGCCAGTGTGGCTGGCCTACACCCACTAGATACCAGTAGCAGCCCTCAGTTGGAACAACCAAAACTGTCTCCAAATATTGCCAAATCTTCCCTGGGGGGCAAAAGTGCTCCTGCTTGAGAACTACGGACTTAAAACTAATGTTTGTAAGAACTTTGGGATTTCTAAGGCAGGCTGCCTGTGAGCCCCTTTGCTGAAGCACAGGTCTCTTCCTAGAGCTGCACCGTTCAACAGAAATATAAAAAATATAATATGAGCCATATACATAACTGTAAATGTTCTAGTAGCTACACTAAAAGAAAGTAAAGGAAAAACATGTGAAATTAATTTTAATAATAGATTTTATTTAACCAAATATATCCAAAATATTGTCATTTCAGCATGTCATCAATATAAAATAATTATTAGTGAAATATTTTACATTCTTTTTTGTACTAAGTCATCAAAATTTGTTACATATTTTTCTCAATTTGGACTAGTCACATGTCACATGCTTAATAGCCACATGTGGCCAGTGGCTAGTTCGCTAGACAGGATTGGGGGAAAACTAAGCTCACTCGGAGGGGTCTGGCACGGCCCACTGCCTGGAGCATCACCAGACTGTGCCCCCACACCTCAGCAGAGCCACGCAGAGTCCTCCTCTGCCTACGGGGACCCATAGCCTGTCCCAAAGCACACACAGTGGGGTCCTGATGGATGTGGAACACACTGGAAGGCTGGTACCATCCAGGAAAGTCATCCAAGGGCTTGCTAATGAGATGGGTGTGTTCCCTGTGAGTCTATAGGAGACCGGAGGCCCCTGCCACCGACACCTGGGGAGACCCACACACTGTTCCCAAGCTCTCCAGACAAGCTTCACCACCCCCTAAGACCTATCCTTATCCTCATTGCTTACAAGGGAGGCTCAGCCCTGCCCAAACGCTGGCCATCTGAGAAGACACATCCTATTTTCATAAAAGACAGATGTTCTCATCTAAAACAATACTTGCCCTGGCCAAGAAGTTGCTGTCCAGGGAGATGCTGTGCCTAGCTCCATCCAGGGGCAAGTCTCCAGGTCACTCTGTTGGGACACATGCTGGCTGGACACGGGCTGGCCAGCCAGTCCTGGACTCATCTCCTGCTTGTCTCTGCATCTGCTCCCCACCACCTGCTCCTGGCACCAGGCCCTGCTGGGCTCTCCGGGGTTCTCTGGGCAGGAATGCCTGAGGAATTGCTTCTTGCAGCGTGAGCAGGGCAACAGAAGTGAAGACCCTTGCTTGGAGCTGACTACCTCTAGAAGCCAGGGCACTGCCCTCCCTGGTAAGGGCCACTCCTGTGTTGGCCACAGGGCAAATCCTGGGCATTTTTCTTTTTATTAAAGAAGCAAAGTTTGCCCAGAGTTGCCACCTGATCACTTGGAGCCAAAGAGAGATTCCATAAAACACGGAATGTGGGGTGCAGTCTGTGTACCCACTCAGGCGCTAAGACGGTCATCGCCCTTTTGCAATCTCAGGTCTGCTCCACACAGCCCAGGAGCCTGGCTAGGAAGGGCACGTCAGTCACAAAGATACTCTCCATTCAGAGGCGACAGTCCCAGAACGCCTGCCCCACCTGATACCCGGCGCGACAGACAGCTGCCTGAGTGTCCGCCGTTTGCCAGAAGGCGCGCGCTGAGCCCAGAGAAACCCCAGAAAGTTGGACTTACCCCTCCTGGCCTGCCTGATCTTCGGGCTCAGCATGTTCCTGCAGGTGCCCGGCCAGGCCCGCGGGAACGATCATGCTGTCATCCACTTCCCTTTGCTGTTCCTGGCGCCCAGTCGCCCCTCATGCCCCGCTGGCTCTGCTCCCTCGTCGGCCTCTCCTGGCTCTGCAGGGTCGGCTCGCCTTGGACTACGTAAACCTCGATGCATTATTTATCCATCGTGGAATAAATTCCCGTGCACGCGGACCATTAAAGCCTCAGTAATCACTGGCGATCAATCACCGGGCCGGGGCGGCAGTCCCACCGCCCGACAGTCCCATCGCCCGCGGGCGCACGCGTGGTCTCGGTTGGAGCCTGGCGGGGCGCGTCGGGGGCGGGGCGCGGCCCGGGGGCGGGGCCGGCGGAGCGGTCAAGGCTGGCGGGTGCGTCTGGCTCTGGCTATCCTCTGCTCCAAACGGGCCTGAGGCCACCAACAGGCTGGAGGCAGTGCACAGGACTGCGGCTGCCTAGCCCAAACACCCTGCCAAGGCCAGGTGGGAGAGCACTCTTGGTGAGAGAGGTTGAGACCCCTCCGGACCACAGACCCCTCCAGGGCCCAGCCCAGTGGGACGCTTTTGAGCTCACAGTTCTACCTGTTGAAAGACAGGTGTGTCCTGGAGCTAGCAGCTGCACATTCAGATCCTGGGGACTCTACCAGCAGGAAGATACCTGTTAGGGATATTAACTATTTATGCCTCTTTAGTAAGGTGATAGGAGTAAGAGTGCTCAAGAAGCACTTAGTTCAGGGCTTTGCACATGGTAGGATCTCAAAATCTTCACTGAATGGAAGAGTGAATCTCTGCTAATGGCCACGTTTCTGTTTAATCCTAGCATAATTCTAAAGGATGTGTATTGGGGCTTTTGGGGAGGTCCAGCCTCAAGATCCTCCAAATTGCCCAAGAAATGCAATCACAATAATAGCTACCATTTATTAGGCACCTACTATGTGGCACCACAACAGCTATCACTTATTAGGTACCAACCGAGGTTGGTGCTTTATTTTAAATATCTCATTTAATTCTCAGACTCTGGAGGCAGGTGTTTTACTCATGGCTTTTCAAAGGAGGAAAATAAGGCACAGCAATGTTAAATAACCTGCGAAAGTCACAGGTTCCTGAGCGGCGGGGTGGGCATCTGAACGCAGGGCTGTGTCTCTACAGCTCCCGCTTTTCAACGACAGCAGACTCTACCCCAATTCCTACCTTTCACATTAACATATAGGCCCTGGCTTGAGAGCCCTCAATGACCCTGCTGGACAGTGACATGCGATTTTGCACTTGATAATCACCCCATGTAGCCTCTTAGGCACATGAGCCTGGGTCTTGGTTACTTGGGCCTGAGCACTGTGTATGACCCTCTTAGCAGCTGGAAACGAGGGATTCGAACAATGGCCTCCCTCCTTTGAATGGTCATGCTCTCCCTTTGACCCTTCACAGCCTTCCAAGTGCCCCAGGTCCGCTGATCCCCAAATGTCCTATTGATGCATAATCGACTCCAGCAGCCAGAGGGGAAGAGGGCACCTCAGGGAGATCACTGCAGCAGCCCCCACCAGGGAGAGAAAGTCTGGCCTGTGGAGAGGAGGGGGGATGGAGAGGAAGGAGGGAGACTCGGCAGGATGCGGTGAGCCACATGGCCCAGTGCGCGGGAGATGCAGAGTCCACGGAGACAGAGCTGTCTTACTCAGCATTGAGTCACTTGTGCTGGCCCTCAGCTACTCCTCAGGAGGATGAATAGGCACCTCGATGTAACGGTCAAGGCCTTTCATGGTGCCGCCCATGGCTTCCACTTCCACCCATCTCTTCTGATGCTCCAACAACCATCTGCACACGCGGCCCCTGCTCCCGGCTGCCCCCGTGCCTTTGCACGCGCAGCTCCCTCTCCTTCTCCACATTGATTTAGCTACACAGGCCTTGTCGTGCTTTGAGCATGTGAAACTTGTGAAACTCTCCTGATTCCACCAGCAGAAGGAGCCGCTAAGCGCTTCTCCTGGGCCTTATCTGAGTCCCCTAGACAGCCCCTCTTGAACTCCCTCCCTGAGCCCCGGGTGGGCGCAGGCCAGGAGCCCATATGAAATAACGGCTTGATGGGCAGATCCAAGAAACACCAGCGAATGACAAAGTTGATCTCCTTTTCCTTTAGGGCCAGGTACAAGCCTGGTCAGGCTGGGACAGAGGCCACCCAAGGGGAGCCGGGAGACTATCAACCTGGAAAATCTCATGTTGAATCCTGTGACCTGTGACAGTATCTTGAGCAATCAGGAAGCCATCTGTGAGTAATGCAGCCTGGACCACTTTCTCCAAGTCAGAAGCAAGAAAATGCCCTGAGACTTAGTCTGGGTCCACTCACACTTGTTTTGATTAAAAAACCACCTCTGGGTGCATTTCCTGTGCAGCTGTTTCCCCCGATGACATTAAGTCACCGTGTTCACTTGACTGCTTTTCTGGGGATCGGAGTTAGAACTGGATGAACCCACAGGCTCTGGGCTCAAATCCAGAAGGCAGCTGGGGAAAGGGCAGGAGCTAATCCACGTTCTGCATGGGAGAAGGGTGGGGGAACCCAGGTGGGTGGAGACAGCAGTTCTCTCCTCCTGTCCGGCCTCAGGCCACACTCCCAGAATTTCCCTGGATGGAGGATCCACAGGTCTAGCTGGAAGGGAAAGCAGAGCCTCCCCGCACCCTGCTCAGGGGCCCTGGGAGCCTCCCCGTCCTGCTGGGGCTGTGGGTGGCGGGGTGCGGTGGGGACAAGAGCAGGCCAGGGGGGATCTATTGAACATGCTGACCTCCTGCATCAGTTTTTATTTGAAGAAAGAGCCCCACTCCCTTCACTTATAAGCAGGACACCAAGACCAAGGAGGGGAGATGCAGGTCTAGGTTAGCACCTAGGGAGACTGCCCCCTCCCCCTCTCTGGGGCAGTGGTCCTGCGTGTACCCTCACTGGTTTCCTGCCTCGAATCATTCGCATGTTCTCAGGGCTGCTCTGGGGCAGGTGCTGCAGGGTGTGCAGAGAGGACCGAGAGGTCAGACTCCCCAGGAGGCATCTGCTGAAACGCACACCTGTTGGTGGGATGGTCACCCTCCAACATCGGTTGGCCCAGAGCCAGGGCGCCTCCAGAACAGTGGTTCTGAGCCTTGGCTGCACACGGGGGAGCTTTGACAGCCAACCCCCAGTGGCTCTGGTTTAACTAGTCTGGTGTGGTCATCGGGAGTTGTAAAAGCTCCTCTGGTGATCCAACACGCAGCCGGGGGTGAGAACCATGGCTTTAGAGACAACTGCACGTCTCTGGGTGCGGGCCCACCAGAGAGGGTCTTTTCCTGATGCCATCTCGAGCGGGATTCTTCTCAAGGAGAGGCACGTCTGCCAATCAGTCTCCCAGTCCGAAAGTGGAAAGGGGCATCTGCCCCAAACTCCAGCTGGAGACAGCTCGTGCTGTTGTGCAGTCTGTGTACTGCACAAAGGTGTCTGGTGGAGGGAGGTAGAGAGCTGGGTTTGGGTTCTACTGGCAAAGCCATGTGTTCTAGCAAGGGGGGTGGAGAGCTGCAGCTGGGGGGGTGCTTTTCTCTAATTTGCACAAAGGTGCCGTGTAGACAGCAGAGCCCTGCTTCCCTGGTCCAGGAGCTGCACGGAGGACCAGAGGAAACTCTTCTGCAGGCGGAGGCAGGCTACTCTGGTCCTGCGATGCCTGCTCAGTGGTCACCAGCACCAGTGTCCGCTGCCTGCCTGCTTGGAGTGCTCTCTGTCCCTGTTGCCGGAGGCTGATGCCCCAGCTCCCCAGCATGTCACTCAAGGTCTTCATGGGCATCTCCCAGTCTCAGGCTCCAGTTTCTCCTTCTGTCCATCCCAGCGCTGTGTTGGGCCAGTCTGGGCAGTACCCACTGGCAAGAAAGCTGAATGTTAAATTTTCAGGAATCTTGTAAGCCAGTTTTTCTTTTTTTTTTTTTTAACGGGGACATCATTAGAAATTAAATTACAATTAAATAAATATATTAAAAACAAAAGTAACAAATACTCAAAACTCATTATTTCCTAATCATTGCACTACAATTTATTGTTCTTAAGGTTATTTACATCCACCGTATCCAAATGGCATATACCATATATTGGGTTGCTACCGTGCTGTCCTCGCCACTCGTGGTCAGTGACATCATGCTGGTACCTTGACATCGACTGGGCTGAGAGTATTTATACCAAGAAAATCAGTCAATTCTGTAAATCATGCCTTAATTTTTTTTTTCTTCCAGAGAGCTGGTTGTTAGGCATTGGCCAGCACGCCACTGGCCCGCCCTCACCGCGTCCCCTGTGTGTGCCCCAGTCGCCACGGACTCCCTGCTCTGGGCAGAGAACGCTGCCTGTCCACCTGAGTGCGGTCTCCCCTTCGTCCGGGGATGCACACATACTCTGCGTTCCAGCGTCTTGGCAGTGAGGCGTGACTGTGTCCTGGCCATCGCATGTGAGCAGAAGTGATGTGGCCACTTCTAGGCCTGTTCCCGGATCCTGGAACTGGATGCTCTGAGATTCTGAGGAGCTGTCACCGTTCCCCTGGAGCGGGGTGGGGGAGGCGTTTCTGCAGCGTCAGCTGCCCGGGCTCCAAAGGCAAGCCTTGCCCGCACGCCACAGGGTCCCGAGAGGAAGTGGGTCTGATTCCCCGCCCTGAAACCTAGGTAAAGAGTCCGATTTTAGGAAATGATGAATCACCATTTTGGCCAGTTTTGCATTATTGAACAATAAGCCTTCTCCCTTGCGAAACCCCTGCTTGCTGAGGAAAGGCAGGCATTGGAACGGACGGAGAGAACAGAAATCTCGCAGGCGCCCCTCCACCTCTCCGCACCGTCAGCTTCCCCCGCCCCTCTCCCCTCCCCCTCTCCCCAGCAGACCGGGCGGGCCCTCCCCCTGGGCAGGTGACCTCTGCCTGTTCTTCTACTTTTGCCTCCCTGACTGGTTCTGTTCTCCAAGGCGACAAACTCACTCAAGTCCCCCTACCCTCGAGATTACACCCCCTGCACCTCATCCGCCACAGTGGAAGGGAACTTGTTCTTAGGCTGCACCATGTCTCGCCCTCCCTGCTTTGGAGGAACCCCCCATCCTCCCGTCATGTTCCCCTGCCTGGTTTTGCATCTCATCTTGAGTGCGACTGAGAGATGAACAGTCGCCATCATCGCAGTGATGGTGGCAGCACCGATGCCCGCTGTGACCACGGTGCCTTCCAGCACGGGAGTGTCCTGCGGAGGCGTCCTGCCCAGGCTCTTCCTGTGAGAAGACGATCCGTATCCTTCTTGCTTTAGGCTCTGCAGAGCCGCTGTCATTTCTGTCCGTTTTCCAGCTCCCAGAGGATTTTGTAAACCTCCAAAAAATTCCCTTTTCTGGCCTTAGCTGGTTCGGGTTGCCTTTCTGTGACTTGCAGCCCACAGAATTCTAACTGATGCCCACATCACGCCTGTCTGCTCATGTTCCCACATTCCTCTTGTCCTCTCTCCTCCTAACCTCCCTAAGTCGGCACAGGTGGCGCAGCCCCGACTTGTCCACTCCCTCGCTACTGCGTTTCCTCCCGTTTCCCCGGTGATGCTGTCAACCTCACTGTGTGCATCTCGGACTGGCAACCACGGGCCATCCTTCCAGACCCTGGCTCTAGCCTCCGTAGCCTGTCACCGTACTTCCCGAGGAGGGCTCTCGATCAGGACGGACAGTAACCTCAGCTCACCCAGAGGTGCTGCTGGAGGAGGCCCTCCTACCTCTGACCCATACTTGTTCCCTCCAACCTTCATTTCATCCTCATCGATTTCAGAATCCTGCTCCTGTCTGGTGCACACCTGTGGCCTTTTTGGGTGTCTCATGCACACACCCTGCCCTGCTTACCCAGGCCTCAGCAACTCTTCTTTTAAGGGTCACCTGCCCAACACAGTCAGGCCTCTCAGTGACACAGTTTAGACTCATTATCATGGTATGGCCTCTGTGATCACCATCACCATCACGTGACTGAAACTGTCTTCTTACCAAGGAGCATCTGGTTGCAAAATACCCTCAGTACTCATCTATCCCTGTTAACAAAATAGACAATCATGGACTTTATGGTTCATCGAACTTAGGAAAATGGTAAGTTCAGGGAACCCCAGCTCTGAACTTCTCAATCTAAGCAGAATTCTCATGGACTTACCCACTCACTGCATTGGTTGCTCTTCTTATTTTCTGGACCATTAGTGTAACCAAAGGAGAGGCCACTGAAGCCAAATAAAGTTGTCAGACTTGCTAGTCCTTAGACCCAGACTAGACCTCACGGTGTCATGCCCTCATGGTCTGGTTTTGTCTACAGAGGACATCTAAGTGGAGAAGGCCAGAAGATAGCCGCATATAAGGCTATGTTGTTTCATAGCCTTAATTGGGGATGTGTCTTGGTTAGGGATAGATCTTCGATAGTACACTAAGAAGAACATAAAAAAGAAAAAGAAAAATAGAGAGGCTAGAACCAAACTCTGAGGACCTCCAATATGTCAAGATTGTTAGGAGGAGGAAGAGAATTTGTTTAAGGGAGTGGTATGGTTTCAGCGTGTCTTCCAAAACTCACACTGAAATTTAATTGTCATTGTGATGGTATTAAGAGGTAGGACTTTAAGAGGTTATTAGGTCATGAGGGCTCTGCCCTCCCGAATGGATTAATGTCATTATCATGGGCGTGGGTTCTTATAAAAATGAGTTCATCCCTTGCTTGTCCTTCTACCTTCTGCCATGGGACGATGCAGCACAAAGGCCCTCAGTAAATGCTGGTGCCATGATCTTGGACTTCCCAGCCTCCAGAACTATGAGCCCAATAAATTTCTGTTCATTATACATCACCCAGTCTGTGGTATTTGGTTATAACAGCATAAGATGTACTAAGACAAGGAACTAACAAAATACGGCAGAGAGATGGCAGAAAACCCTGGGGAATGTGGTATCACGGAAGTCAAGACAGGTTAGTGTTTTCACAAAGCGGTGGTTTACTCTCTCAAACACTGATGAGAAGGTTAGACAGTTGAGAATAGGACAGTATTCACTAGATTTGGCAAATAGAGGTTGTTTATGACCTCAACAAGAGTAAATTTTTTGCAGGAGTGGAGAAGGATGCCAAACTGGAGTGGATTGAAAATGACTGGTAAATTACAATTCCGGAAACATTATGGGCTACATATTCCCCAAATCCCCTCATGAAAAAAAAACACACAAAATAAAAAATTCTGAATGTAATATAGAATGCCCATCTTTTAAAATAAATAGCTAAACAATGATGTCAGAGTAAAGAATTTCAAAAGTCTATCCCCCCATAACAGTAACAAAAAAACCTGGCAAATTAATGTTTTGGGACTCTGGAAACTAACCAACAGCTTGCGTCAACCAGGAGAATGCTTAATCAGAAAACCCAGCTGAGTCTCAATAAGAACAACAAGCTTTTGGCGTTTTAACTGACCCTAGTCCCATTCCAACTCTCTAGCTTAGCAACAGCCTTGCAAATGGTAGCCCTGATGGGGCTGTATCATTACTATAGGAAGTACTATGGACCTCATTTGGAAAGGACTAAAATTATGTGTTTTGACCTGACTGGTAGTTCCCTGAAAGATTATCTCAAAGGCTTGCATTTATCTCATGTAACCCAGAACTCCTCTAGTGACAAAACAGATACCTGGGGAATGTTGGCAAAAACACCTTGAGGAAAACGTTTTACTCACTGCTGCCTCAGACAGTAGAAAATAGTTGGGTCAAAAAGCAGACTAACTTAAATCTTTGGAGAAAAGACAGAGGAATGAGATGCTTTGATGAATAAGGATGTGGAAAAGCTCCAGCATATCCATACACATGCCAGAACTGGGTGCATGCTCAAGAGAGACCTCAGAAGGCCCTAAATTCCCACCGAAGGCTGACTTTAGGCTCTTCCCCCACCAGGAAGTGAAGGCTAAGACAGATTTGTAAACTTTTGGGCTGAGTCTTGAATGCATTCTCCAACACATACACAGAGCAAAGAATAGTAGATTTTTTCCCCCCATATGTTTAAGGAAATCTCTGTCCAATCACTAACTCACCATTAAGCTAATGGAACAGAGACATGAATACCCACACATTACAAAGAATATATACTTCACAAAATTATTTCAGAAAAATCAATAAACAAATAAAGAACAGAAACTACAATAAGTAGCAATAAAATATCCTGAAAAGGAAAGAGAATATTATTTCAAGAGCTGCCACATTATATTATCCAAAATGTCTAGTTTTCAACAAAAAAAATATGCAGCATGAAAAGAAACAAAAAATATGGCCCATAGAAAAAACATACAAAGTATGGCTTTTTTTTTTTGGAGGGGAAAAAAATCAATCAGTAGTACTGTTCTTAAGGAAGTTCAGATATTGGCCTTACTAGATAGACTTTAAATCACCTATTTTAAATACGTTCAAAGTGTTAAAGGAAACCATGTCCAAAGAACTAAAGGAAATCAGGAGAATGATGTCTCATCAAATACAGAACATCAATAATGAGAAATAAATTGTAAAAAGGAACCAAATAAAAATTCAAGAGTTGGAAAGTGTAACTAAAATAAAAAATTCACTAGAGGGACTCAAGAGCAGATGTGAATTGGCAAAAGAAAGAATCAGTGAATGAAAAGACAGGTCAATTGAAATTTTCTAGTCTGAGTAATAGAAAGAAAAAAAGAAAAAGGTAAACAAAGCCTAAGATAGCTAAGGGATATTATCAAGCAAAAGCATACCTCATTTTATTGTATTTCACTGCATTATGCTTCATTTTATTGCACTTCACAAATATTACATTTTTTTTTTTTTTGCAAATTGGAGGTTCATGGCAACCCTGTGTTGTATAAGTCTATCGGTGCCATTTCTTTCCCAACAGCATGTGCTCACTTTATGTCTCAGTGTCAGAATTTTTAAGCAATAAAGTATTTTAAAATTAAGGTATGTATTTTTTAGACAAAATGCATACTTAATAGACTAAAGGACAGTATAAGTATAACTTCTATATGCACTGGGAAACCAAAAAATTTATGTGACTCTCTTTATGGAGATATTCACTTTACTGTGGTGGTCTGGAACTGAACACTAAATATTTCCAAGGCATGACTATATATGCATAATGAAATTCCAAGGAGAAGAAAGAATTGGAGCAGAAAGAATATTTGAAGAAATAATGACCACTTTCTAGATTCTATCAAAGCATAAAACCACATATCCAAGAAGCTTAGTGAATCCCAAGTAAAATAAACTCAGAGAGCCACATTGAGACACATTAAAATCAAATTGTTAAAAGCCAATGTCAAAGAGAGAATACTGAAAACAGCAAGAGATAAATGACTTGTCACACACAAGAGATCCTCAATAAGATTAACAGCTGATTTTATATCAGAAACCATGAAGGCCAGAATGCAGTGGAGTGACATACTCAAAATGCTGAAGGAAATAACTGTCAATCAAGAATTCAATATCTGACAAAACTATCTATCAAAAATAAAGGAACAATTGAGACGTTTCCAGATAAACAAAACTTGTGAAAGTTAATTGCTAAAAGATCTGCCCTACAAGATATATTAAAATGAGTCTTTCAGACTAAAATTAAAAGACACTAGATAATAAGTCAAATCCTCATTAAGAAATTAAAAATAGTATATAAGATAATGATATGAGTTAATATATGATAGTATTATTGTATTTTCTTTTGCAACTTTTCTTTTTTCTTATCTTATTTTATTTGTTTTTCTTATCTTATTTTTTTATCTTATTAGAGACTCTGTTTCTAATTTAAAAGATAAGTATATAAAACAATTTTAAATCTATGTTGATAGGCTCACAATGTATAAAGATATTACTGGTGATAATAACAACATAAGTTTGGCAGGGGAAACAGAAATATATAAAAAAGTTTTTCTATACCACAAATATTAAGTTGGTATTAATCCAAAATAGATCATTATAAACCAAAATGTTATCCCCTATGCACTTAACACCAGAACACACAGATATATAAAGCAAATGTTATAGAGCTAAAGAGAGAAATAGACTCCAAAACAATAATAGTTGGGGACTTTAACACCCCACTCTCAGCATTGGAACGATTGCCTAGACAGAAAAATCAACAAAGAAACATTAGATTTATGCTGCAGTTTAGACCAAATGGACCAAGTACACATTGCAGAACATTTCATCCAATAGTTACAGAATACACATTTTCTTCGTAAGTACATAGAGCATTCTCTAGAATAGACCACGTGTTAGGCTACAAAACAAGTTCCCAAAAGTTTAAAAGGATTGCAATCATCTCACATATCTTTTCTGACCACACTGCAATAAAACTGGAAATCAATAACAATAAGAAGTTTCAAAATTGTACAAATACATAGAAATTAAATGACATGCTCCTGAAGAACAAATGGGCCAATAAAAAAATTATGAAGAAAACTAAAAAATTTCTTGAAACAAATGAAAATAGAAATATGACATACCAAAACCTATGAGATACAGAAAAATCAGTATTCAGAGGGAATTTTATAGTAATAAATGCAGACATCCACAAGGTAGAAATATTTCTATAATAATAGCAAGCTAAAAATACATCTCAAGAAACTTGAAAAGCAAAAACAAGCCACACCCAAAATTAGCAGAGGGAAAGACATAATAAAGATCAGAACAGAAATAAACAAAATTGAGAATAAAAAAAGCTACAAAAGATCAACAAACTGAAAAGTTGGTTTTTTGAAAATATGAATAAAACTGACAAACCATTAGCTAGACTAACCAAGAAAAAAAGAAGGAAGGCCCAAATAAATATAATCAGAAACAAAAAAGAAGACACTACAACTGATAGCACAGAAATACAAAGGATCATTAGAGACTAATATAAGAAACCATATGCCTACAAATTAGAAAACCTAGGGGAAATGGATAACTTCCTAGACAAATTCAACCTACCAAAATTGAACCAGGAAGAAATAGAAATCCTGAACAGGCCAATTACTGGTACTACGACTGAATCTGTAATTAAAAGTCTCCAATCTAAGAAAAATCCAGTACATGATGCCTTCACTGTGGAATTCTACCAAACATTATAAAGAACTAATACCGAATTTTATCAAACTCTTCCAGAAAACTCAAGAGGAGGGAATTCTCCCAAACTCATTCTACGAGGCCAGCATTACCCTGACACCAAAACCAGAAAGGGAAATAACAACAACAAAACTATAGGCCAATACCTCTGATGAACATAGATGCAAAACTACTCGACAAATAATAGCAAGCCAAATCCAGCAGCACATTAAAAAGAACATTCATCATGATCAAGGGGGATTTATCCCAGGTATGCAAGGATAGTTCAACATATGCAAATCAATAAATGTGATACCTCATATCAAAAGAATGAAGGACAAAATCCATATGATCATCTCAAGAGTCACAGAAAAAGAATTTGATGATAAAATTTAACATGCCTTCATGATAAAAATTATCAACAAGTTAGGTATAGAAGGAATATACCCCAACACAATAAAGTCAATATATAATAAATCCACAGCACGTATCATACAGAATGGGGAAAAGTTGAAAGCTTTTCCTCTAAGATTTGAAACAAGACAAGGATGCCCACTCTTATCACTCTTATTCAACAAAGTACTAGAAGTCCTAGCCAGAGCAATTAGGTAAGAGAAAGATATAAAGAACACCAAAATTGGAAAGAAGGAAGTCCAATTGCTCTTTTTTGTGGATGACATGGTCTTAAATACAGAAAACGCAAAATGCTCCACCAAAAAACTCTTAGAACTGATAAACACATTCAGTACAATAGCAGGATACAAAATCAACATGCAAAAACAATAGCATTTCTATACAACAACAATGAACTAGTGGAAAAAGAAGTCAAGAAAGCAATCCTGTTTACAATAGTTACAAAAAAATCCCTAGAAATAAATTTAACCAAGGAGCTGCAAGATCTCTACAAAGAAAACTATGAAATACTGATAAAAGAAATTGAAAAGGACACACAAAATGGGGCATGGTGGCATGTGCCTGTAGTCCTAGCTACTGAGGAGGTGAAAATGGAAGGATCACTTGAGCCCAGGAGTTTGAGGCTGCAGTGAGCTATGATCGTGCCACTGCACTCCAGCCTGGGTGACAGAGTGAGACTCTGTCTCTAATTAAAAAAAAAAAATTAGAAAGTACACACAAAATAGAAAGGCATCACAGATTCATGAATTGGAAGAATTAATATTATAAAAATGACCCTAAATGATCTATAGATTCAATGTAATTTCTATCAAAATACCAAGGGCATTCTCCACGGAAATAGAAAAATAATCCTAAAATTTGTGTGGAACCAAAAAGACCTCAAATAGCCAAAGCAATCCTGAGCAGAAAGAACAAAGCTACAGGCATCACACTACAGAGTTCAAAATATACTCAAAGCTATAGTAACCAAAACAGCATGGTACTGGCATAAATACAGACACATAGACCAATGGAACAGAATAGAGAACCCAGAAATAAATCTACATACTTACAGCAAACTGATTTTCAACAAAGTGGCCAAGAACATTCATTAGGGAAGGGACAGCCTATTTAATAAATGGTGCTGGGAAAATTGGATATCTATATGTAGCAAAATGAAACTAGACCCCTGTCTCATAAACAAAAGTCAACTCAAAATGGATTAGAGACTGAAACGTATAACCTGAAACTATGAAACTACTAGAAAGGAACATAGGGGAAATGCTTCAGGATATTGGTCAGTGCAAAGATTTTATGAAGAAGACCTCAAAAGCACAGCAACAACAGCAAAAATAGACAAATGCGATTACATCAAACTAAAAAGCTTCTGCACAACAAAGGAAAATATCAACAGAGTGATAAATCAAACTGCAGATTAACTCCTAGAAGTCAAGGGAAAAGGCCAGCCCTCTTTTAGGGTAAGGTGCTTTAGTCTGTTCAGGCTGTTATAGCAAAATACCATAATTGGGTAGCTTATAAACAATAGAAACTTATTTCTCACAGTTCTGGAGGCCGGGAAGTCCAAGATCAAGGTGCTGGCAGACCTGGTTTCTTTTGAGAGCCAACTTCCTCTACAGTTTTCTTCCTGGGTCCTTACATGGTAGAAGGGACAAGACAGATCCCCTAGGGCCTTTTCATAAGAGCACTAACCTCATTCATGAGGACTCTGTCCTCATGACCTAATCACCTCTCAAAATTCCTCATCTCTTAACACCGTCACCTGAGGGATACATATGAATTTTGGGGGGACACAGACAGCTCCATGAATCTACTAAAAAAACATTGAATCGTGTACTTAGAATGGGGAAATTTTATTGTGTGTAACTGACACACCAATGAAGCTGTTAAAATAGGTAAACACAGAATACGATAATATCAAATGCTGTGGAGAAAAATAAAGCAGGAAGGAGTATAGGACTGTGTCCAGACGGGGTTGCAATTAGTGCGTTGCTAAAACTGCCAGTGCCCTTCCAGCACGTGGCAGGGCTGTACCTCTCCCACCCTCTGTGGGTCCCTGGGGCAGTGATTGGTGTGGGCTCAAGGTGTGAGTGGAATGTGTCACTTCCAGGTGAGGATTTACCTGCTGCCGCGAGACCCTTCAAGAGCTCGCTCTCCCTTGTCCCTCTGGCCTGGCAGCCAGCAGCGTCTGCGATCGCGCCTGCTCTATCAGCCTGGGTCTTTGAGTCACTGTGATGGGCAGGACCCACCCCTCACCCCACCAGGTGACCCGTGATCCAGCAACCATGTAACTTATCCCATTCCAAGTCACACAGGTGGTCAGAAAAAGGCCCCACAGAGAGTGAGGTTTGGATAAAAGTCTGAAGGGGACTATCTGGGGGCAGCATGGCCCAAAGAGCTGGCAGAGCACATGCAAAGCCCCGGAACATCCGCGGAGCAGCAGGCAGCCCTGCGCGGCTGGTGCAGTGAGGCAGGCGTGGGCAGGAGAGGAGGCCATGGGTCCACTCTGTGGGCGGATGGAGGCAGGCTGGCGGGCCTAGGGAGAAACGGTGTCGTGGGCATCCGTGGGGGCGGGTTAAGCTAGTGACGGACTGATGGGGTTTAGGTTTAAAGAGCCTTGCTCGGGCTGCAGCGTTGAGCAGATGGAAGGGCCAAGGGTGGGACGGGGAGACCAGCGAGGAGGCCTTTGTAAGGGTCCAGGTGAGAGCTGACCTCACACTCTGCTGCCACGTCATTGCCATTCGTCCTATAGACAATGCAGACTGGATCAGTCCCGTGCTTATAACTTTCAACAGCTCCCTACTGCCCATGGAACAAGGCCAAGCTTCTCAGAATGGCAGCTACCTGCTGTTCCTCTCTTAGTACTCCCTTCCCACCACCTCAGTTCCCCTCTCTCTGAGTCACATATTCTCCCTGGACACAGTCTTGCCCCCTGCCTGGGTTCTCGCAGTCCGCTGACATCCCTGCCATGTGTAGCAGGACGGGGAGAGGGTGAGCCGAGCAACGGGGAGGTGTGCGGGAGGGGTGTGATGGAGGGGCCCCTGGCCTTGGTCCTGAAGCCAGCGTGTGGGGCAGGGACTTGGGGACCCGCAGGAGTGGCTGGACTCAGACATGCCTTCTCTTTCTTTCTGGACACTGCGACCGGGTCTCAGCACAGGCCACTGTCCTTACCAGGAAGACTGAGACATGCAGTGGCTCCTTGTGGTAGAAGACTGCCCAGGAGGGTCAGCCACAGGGAGAAGCCACCGGTCCTTGGGAGAGAACCAGGCAGACCAGTGATCAACAGTTTGGGGAGCAAGTGGGAAAAGAGGCCGCAGCTGGTCTAGTTGGCAAGATAGTTCCGCAGGAAAAGCTGAGGCTCTCAGTGATGGGGCCTAGGGTGCTGCCCATTGCTGGGTGGGAGTTTCAGCACAGGCCTTGCCGAATGAGAGACCAAAGCCAGTACTGGGGGGTCTCTGGCTTCCTGCTAGACGGAAAGTTCTGGCAGGTTCTAAACTTGGCAAAATTGAAGTACAACAGCACAATTTAACTGCCAATAACTTTCCATTTGCCCCAAACCCCTGAAAATGTCAGCTAAAAGCAAATTCAAATTCCCCAATAATCTCCTCCAGCTGACAGAGAGAGAGAGACAGAGAGAGAGAGAGAGAGATGAGAGAGAGAGAGAGAGAGAGAGAAAGAGAGAGAGAGATGAGAGAGAGAGATGAGAGAGAGAGAGGGAGAGAGAGGGAAAGAGAGAAGCTCCTCCTCACCCCATGTGCTGGCTGAATCCTTTCCTTTCTGGAATCTTTCATGAAACGGAATTGCCAGTCCATTTTTACACTGTTGCTAAAGTGTTTGAGATCAGATAATCCTTAAAAATTAATCTAATCAAAAGGAACGGAGTACTGATACACGCTACAATGCAGATGAACCTTGGAAAAATTATGCTGAGTGAAAGAAGCCAGACACGAAAGGCTATGTATTGCACAAGTCCATTTATACGATATATCCTGGGGCTGGGGTGGAGAGGAGGGAGCGCTGCTTCACGGGTACAGGGTGATAAAAATGTTTTAGAATTAGTTAGAGCTGGTGGCTGCACACCATTGTGAATATATGAATTGCCACTGAATTTCACACTTCAAAATGGTTAATTTCATGATATGTAAATTTCACCACAATAAAAATATTAATTCAATCAAATTCATTAAATTCAGGTCTCTCGTGCAGTATCTCCTTTTTCCCTTTCTCAGAGGATTTGCATATGCACTGTGATGCCAGGGGACAACCTGTTAGTATACATCATAGAAACTTGGTGGCTGGACCCTTTTACACAAGCAAGTGACTTTTTGGATGATGCTATAAACCCAACTCAGAGGAAAATACCTGGAGATTTTATAGACCCCCAATGCCTGAGGCCTGAACAAAATTAAAGGCTGCTCCCTGACCCACTATTTGTCCCATGGAGAGTGAGATCCAGGGAGGTTGACAGTGTGATAATTGTCTGCAGCCCAGAGTCAGATGCAGGGGCCGGTGCTCAGCCCGCCCAGCTCTTTGTGAACATGGAGCTTTACTCCACACCAGCTGCAAACACCTTCAGACCACGCTAAAGGCCGTGGGTAGAGTCTGAGCCCTCCCTGGGCTCCGTCCGCTGGTCCCTGTCCCTGGCCACACATTACGTTCATCTGGAACTTAAAAAATATGCTGATGTCTGGGCTCCATCCAAGACCAATTAAACCCGAATCTCTGGAGGGGCAGCCTGGGGATTTTTAAAAGCTCCTCCAGCGATTCTAACGGAGCCAGGTTGAGGACCACTGACTGCATTTATCCCACCAGCCTCTAGAATTTCACTCTTTGCCAGCCCTGAGGGTGCTCAGGACAATGACCAGGCAACATCGCCACACAACTGACTTGACCAGCTCCTGCATGTGACCCACCTAGCACCTGCATGGCCACTGGAGCAGCACCTGCCTGTGACCCGAACAGAGAGTGGTGACGCGTCGTCTGGCAGTTACCTCCAAGGCACCGCGCTGGGGGCTCCTGAACCATCCTCCCCGCTTCCCGGCTAATCGCTTGCCTGGATCGCCTCCCAACAGGGACACAGAGCAGCCTTAAGACGCCCAGCCTTCCCCTGTGAAGAACTTGCCTAACAGCCCGGCCATCATGGACACGGTGGTCCTTACAGACTCTGACTGCCATCCGAGCCCTGACTCACTGGAGGCCAGCACCCAAAGCCTCTGCTTTCCGGGCAGACCCAGAGTAGCTTCTCTAGCACAGGGGCAAAGGCCATACGATCGTCGGTTGCAGGAGCTGAAGGAGGTCAAGCCGCTAGAGGCTCTCAGCCCACAGGATTGAGACGGCTCCTTTGGTGGCCTCGGGAACCCCATCCCTCAAGCAAGAAGTCAAGAGCAAAGGTAATCGTTCCCCACATAGAACATAACACAATTCTTACTGAAATATCTGGCTGCAAACGTTCTCCTCTTGCTGGAAGCTGTCGGCAGCATAATGAAGCTGGCAGTCTGTGCAAATGTCTTCTGTATTCTTTTTATAAAGAACCAACCACATCCTCAAGCAGACAAGCTAATTCCTGTTTTCCAGTAACAGGAGATCAGCATCTATAGAAAAGAAGTATATTTAGAATGCCTCTTATCTGGCGTTTTTCTTGGATTTCAAACAAGAAGCCTCGCTGTGAGGAACTGGTCCCTTAAATGCAGGTGCGCCCGAGGATCTCGGAACGGCCTCGGGCAAGTCACAGGGCCTCGGGCGTCAGTTCCTCAAATCTGTAAAATGGGAACAATAATGACAGCCACTTCTTAGAGTGAACAGAGGATCAAGGAGACAGCGGAAGTAAGGGGCTTCCCGATGGCAAAGCCCTCAACACACATCAGATGCTGCATTTGATTTTTTCTATTAGCTGACCTGGATTTAAGGGGAGCCGTGTTTCCAGAGAGCTTCAAAAATGATTACCACCCACACTGCAAAGTTGCAGTGCGACTTCCTGGATGCATTTATGACCCTCCTCTGGGGTACACGGTCCTGTTAGTGGGGAGAGCAGGACTCGGTCTCCACCCACAGATGAAGAGACGAGGCCAGGGGCACCGAGTGTCAGACCCTTTCTGGGGCACATTGCTGCTAATGGTGCAGCTTCTGTGTTCCGTTTCTGGAAACTTAGCAGCATAATAGCTTAGTTTACAGTTGTGGAAAATCGAAAAGAAAAATCCTGATTATGGAACAGCCGAGTGACATTTATACAGCCGTAGCCATCATTGACACAGTGGTCGTAGCAGTGTAAGGTGAAGACAGGCTCCATGCGGCATGTACGGCGTTATCTTATTTAAATACTTGGGGTGTTGATATAGGGACAAGCGACCCCTGGAAGGACACGTGCCAGGATTTTCTTCCCACCACCCTCTTTGTCTCCTTTGTTCCGCTGTTTCTGCTGTACAGAGCTTCTATCACATTTGTGATGATAAAACCTATCACTGTTATAAAGACCAAACAAGCACAGCCAACACTCAGTGCAGGGCGGGTCCTTCCTACCCCTGGCTGTGGGCGAGCAGGGCGAGGGCTGTCACCACCGCAGGAGGGTGGAACCCTGGGCTGCGGGCTGCCAGACAGTGCCAGGTGGACTGTGTTGGGGCGGTGTCATCTCGGCCTAAGGCTTGGGGATCTATGGACAGCTGCTGGCAGCATTCTTAGAGGGGAGCCCTGGGACGGCACAGAGGAGGGGGCCAAGCTGAGCCTCTGGGGAGCGACCTGGGGCAACTGGGAGCAGAAGGAGCCAGTGGGTAAGTGCCAACCTGTTTGAAGAGAGCAGCAAGGGCAAAAGCCCGAGATGCTGGCCTGTCCTTGGGCACAGGTGAGCAGTAGCTTGGCTTGCGAAAGCTGAAGTGCAAAGTCGACAAGAGCCCCCAGGTCCGGAGGCAGAGATGGAGCAGAGGCGAGGAGCTGGAGGATGGAGACCTCAAGCCCTAGAGTCTTGGAACGGGACAGGCCCCAGCGACCCTTATGGACCCAGAGTGATCTTCTCTGTGTTCTCTATGGACACAGGACCAGGAGTGTGATGGACAGGGCTGGGGAGCAAGAGGAAAAAGCCCCAGCCATGACCTGGTGTAATAGGGGCTTCAGAATTAAAAACTCTGGGTCCAAGTCCAGGTTTTTCCTTTTTCCAGTGGTGTGAATTTGGACATGAACCAGATTTAACAGCTAAAAGTACAGGATGCCCAATTAGTTTTGCAGTATAAGTGTGTTCTATATATTTCCTGGGATATAATATATGCTAAAAGGGCATTCATTGTTGATCTGAAACACTGCTCGGATTTAACTGGGTGTCCTGTATTTTATCTGGCAACCTTATACCTTCTTAGGAAAATGATACCATCAGGGAAGAAACTTTCAGCTGCAGGGAACAAAAATTCAATTAAAAAGCAGTGCATTTTGCACTCTTTTAGTAGGAAAGTCCTCATAATATGGACTTCAGGCATGGCTGGATCCAGCAGTTTGACAGTGTCAACCAAGTCTGGGTTTCTTTCTAGTTCTCCTGTTTGCTTCTGGGGTGTCTCCTTCATTCTCAACAAACTCCCCTTATCATTAAAAAATGTTGAAAACCAGCTAACTTTGGGAGCTAATACTTCTCTCGTGTCCAACAGGAAGAAAGAGCATATCTTCCAGTGTCTCTCCCAGAAATGCTGGGAGCTGCCCCTCCCCTACTCTCCCAGACATGTCCTCTGATCTCATGGCCTTGGGCGTGCCACTCACCCATCCCTGAACCAAAGCAAACCAATGAGATGTGCTGATTGGCTAGAGCAACCTGCTTTCATCCCAGGAGCAGAGTGGAGTTGACCTCCTACAAGGCACTTGGGGTGGTATTGGAAAAAGGTGGATGCCGGAGCAGATGCCAGGTACTGTGGCTGAAGGCAGGGGGGAGGGGCTTCAAAAATACCACACCCACCGTTGTGCTGCTCTGAGGTAAATGAGACTGCTGACCCCCCTGTGTGTGTGTGTGTGTGTGTGAGAGACAAAGTGAGTTCTTTCCCCTTGGATATACCGGTTACCCTTCCTTTCTTTCCCAGTCTCTGCTGTGCCTCTGTCATCCTGGCCAGGTCTGTGACCCAGTCTCAGCTCTGCTGTCACAGAGTAAAGGGGCCCCTCCTGGGGGACAGCAAGCTGGGCCTCTGTCCTGGCTGTGTGTGTGCCCCGGTCAGGCCACTGCCCCGCCCTGGCCCCCATCTGCGTCATGGGGGGTGGGTGTGCGTGGAGGGGGGCATGCTTGCCCCAGGAGGGCTCTGGTCGGAGGAGTTTTATCTGGAACCACCTCTGTGATCTTTGCCAACCTCAGCCGACAGCAGCGATGACCAAGTCCTATGGGACGGGCGTCCGCTGTGGGGGAGATATGAGCAGGAAGCTCTGCTCACCAGCCGGGGAAGTGACCTCAGGGGCAGAGGGGACCGGAGAGCTGCTCTCCCGTCTCCCACCCCGCCTTCCCCTCACCCGGCTTTCTCTGCAGCAGGTTCAAACGCAGGTGCAGGTCGCACACAGTGCTGGCCTGCTGGGCCCTCTGTGAACGGCAGTCCTGGAGTGGGGGCCGGACGCACACCCCTGGGGATGACTCAGCTGGGAACGGCCGCTGGCGCTGGCCGCACAGCAAACGGGCCCCAGTGGGGATGCAGACGCCAGCTCTTCCTGGGCTCAGGCCAGTGCGCCCTGCACCGGGCCCCACCCAGACGTATTGATAATGACCACCAGAACTTACCAGACCCCGAGTGTGGACCAGACACGTTAGCCTGGCACTCGACCGCGCCCTGGGGTGGGTGTCACAGCAGAATAGTGAGGCACCTCAGGTCACACACAGTTGCACACGGACGAGGTGGGGCATGACACCCATCCTTCGAGCAGGGACAGACGGCCCGGTTGCCCGGCCTGGCCATGTGAGCACTGTGGCTCCTCGTCCGCCTCCCCGAGCGGGGTGGTGAGCGCGCAGCCCGGGACAGGGGCCTGCGCTGCTGGGCGGGGTGTGCTCACCTGCATCTGCGGAGCCGGGTGTCTCCGCCTCCGCCTCGGCTGCCGGCAGCTGCCTGGGGCTCCCTCCCGAGCACCGGCCAGAGCGCCGGCTCCCCGCCCATCTCGCTCCAGGAGTCCGGCCTTGGCCCTGCCCCCGGCCCCCATGTGACGAGCGGGCGGGCAGGACAGGGGACGCGGCCCGGGCTGAACATCATCGGGCGGGATGCAGGCTCCTCGGTGCCCCGGGGGATGCTGCGCTAACGGCGGTCCTTGGCCGCCGGGAGGCCGCCGCAGCTGGACTGGAGCGGTCCCGGGAAGGGCCGCGGGCCAGGGTTGGCCTGGGGCGGGGCGCCCCCTGGTGGCCACCGCGAGGCGTCGCCGCCCGCGCCCCTGGACGGCGCTGCGCTCCTGGGCCTTGCACCCCTGCCAACCTCTGGGCGCCCCCGCTCTGCCTCGCCCCACCCCCACCTGCAGCCTCACCTTCCCGTGGGCTACGTGCTGCCGGCAGGGCCCGTGGGATTCCTGGGGCTTTCTACCCTGAATCTTCCTCTCAACAGCGGAATTCCATACAGCTGGCCCAGTCCTGTGTCTTTGGTATGGGGACAAAGAGGAGGCCGCAGAACTCGTTAGCAGAAGAAGAGCCCTCAGGTTGCTGGGTGGTGGGGAGTAGGGGGTGAGGGGGTAGGGCGGGTTGGGGATCTGAGCCACGTCCCAAGGCTCCCACATCTCCCAAATCTCCCCACTTCATAGATTGGGAACCTGAGGTCGGAAAGGTTCAGGGCATTCCTCGAGGTCCCAGAATGGCAAGCAGCATCACTGATATTTGAGAGTCCAGGCTGAGGAAGGAAGCAGACAGGTGGCCCTCATTGACCTGGCCTCCCCGTGGGGCTCTGGGGGACAGAGAGCCTCCTTCTCTGAGTGTGGACCAATCTCCTGCTCACCTGAGCTCAGCCTCAGGGCTCACCTGGACTCACCTGCCCTCTTGCCCTCTCTGACCAAGGCAGGGGCAGCTGGTCATAGACTGATAACCTGGGAGAGCCCAATTCAGCATCTGGGCAGAATCTGGTCAGTCCAGCCTTGGGAAGGCTCACTGCCTGCCCTAAGCATTATGGGGAAATCCTGGGTGTGGGGCAGGGTGACCCTGGTGGAGAGGGGAGTTGACAGAGGTAAGGAGACATACATACTGCCAGAGCTCAGGGCACCTGAGAAGCAAGGTCACAGACCAATTATTGGACCCTGTCTGTCCCACAGCTATAGGGGACTCCACTGAAGACACCATGCCAGGCCTCCTGTGCACATGCACCAGTAAAGACTCACTCTCTACCCAGGCTTGCTGGGGGAGGTGGCACAAAGCGTGGTGGAAGGAACAGGGTTCTGGAGCCAAAGTCAAGTTTGACTCCTGCCCTGGATACTTCTTACCTGGGTCTCTGGGTAAGTGACACAACCTCTCTGAACCCCCTTCCCCATCTGCAAAGTGAGGATAGTAATATGCTGACTCCACTGGTCCAGTAGAAGGTTAAGTGGGGGAAGTCAGGTCAGCACTTAGCTAAGTGTCCAGCTTGCATTAAGTGCTCTGTGCTCATCCCCGTGGCCGGGACGTTCCATTTGGGCAGCGACCTTTAGCAGGAGCTTGAGAAGTGCTTGCGTACTCTGCTTTGTCTTGTAGCAGCAGCAGCTGGGGCAGTTTTGGCTTCTCAAACTGGGTTTCCCACACATCGAAGAAAAATTCTGCATTGTAATTTACATGATAAATTAAAAAGTAAGCCACTGGGATGACCACCTTACAACTCCCAGGTTATCTTAGTGCCTGAGTTTACGTGTGTGTTTAAAATTGAGTTGACAGCAACTGGCAGAGAACGTGACTGCCTTTAATGTTTAGTATGTGGGGCCCTGGTGGAGTGAGCCATTGGCCAGGTGACTGGGTGGGGACCCACAACCCTAGGCAATAGTTTGGAACGTGTCACCATCAGTGAGCTGACTGGTTTCCATGAAATTTGGGTCCCATGTAGGGCTCCAGGGTTTTGGAGGCCCCTGGAAATCAAGGTGGCCATGAGTGTCTCTTGGAGGCCTCTGCTCAGTGAGCCATCAGATGCCAGCGGTCACAAGTTCTGCCAGAACCACACTGTAGATCATTTTTAATTAGTGTTCTTGGGGGACCTTTTGTCTCCCAAGTAAAAAAACGTTGCTATAAGAATTGGAAGGCTATATATTGTCTTATGTGTTTAAATATTGAAGTCAATGCTAGAGTCTAGGGATTGTTTCCACTTTCTTTTTGAAAAAGGCTTCCCAGGACTGGAGGAAGAAGCACTGAGCTAATTCACGTGAGTGCTGAGCCATCCTGACTGTAATTTGCAGTTGTGGCCATAAGATGGCGCCCTCAGCACGCCGTCGTGGGCTCTCCAGCAGCGCACTGGCGCGGGGTCTGCGGGGGGGCCCCTTCGGAAGGGGAGGGGCTCTGTCACCTCAGGAAGTCCAGGGAGGGTCACCTGTGTAGCACCCACGGGAGACACATGCGTCTGTGGGATTCAGGGTTGGAAATAGGGTGAGGCAAGCGAGGCGTCTAGGGTGTAAATTTTAAGGAGGCCTCACCGGGCTGGGGTGCGTCCGTGAGGAGCGGAGCCCGCATTGGGGAGCGGCCCCCCAAGAGCTCGGGAGAGAGGATGACGCCCTGACCTCGCCCCATCAGCGGGGCCCGCACAGAGGGGCACCGAAGCCCCTAGTCTGCCGCAGAGGCTGCGGCCAGGACCATCAGATGCGCTTTCTGGGGGGGGTTAAGGGAGACGGACAAGGCGCGGCCCCTCCCCACCCCCACCCCGCTCTGAGTCCCCGCGAGGGTCAGTGTGGCCGCGGCCGCGGGGAGGCTGGGCGGCGTGGCCCCGCAGGGCCGGACCCTGGCAGCTCGCCCCGCCCCAGCCTGTCCCGGCTTCTGCCAGTGGCAGCAGGACTCCCACGGCGCTGCGGGGGCTGTGCACCTGTGGCAGGTGGGTCTCTGCCCAGGCCTGGGTCCTCAGGGACACGGGCGACACCGGGAAAGTCAGCGCAGCCGGCAGCGCGGCCACAGGAGCTTGGACTGCGAAGGGGGCCCGGGAAGCCGGGAGCAGAGACTGGCAACCATTCTGGTAAATCTGAAGCGTCCTGCTGCATGAGCGATGCAGAAATCCAGGTGGGGTGTCAAAGGCAAGGTGGGACTAATACTCATACAATACAATAACACACGATATAATACGAAACATTATATGTATATTTTTAACATCAAGTCTTCTAAATCTGCTGTGTAGTGTGCATCTATAGCACATCCTAATTTGGGCACTACATTTCCACTGGAAATATTTTATCTGTATTTAGAGTTCACAAAATGTATAGTTGAATAAAAAGAAAATGATTCTCAAGTTGTTCCAAACATACGTAAAACTTTTCAATAAAATGTGTATCAATCTTTTAAATTAAAATTAAATAAAAATAAAAGTTTAATTGCTCAGGTGATCCATTTTCAAATGCTCGATAGCCACATACTACATTGGACAGTGCATCAGTAGATGTTTAAAAGCCAAGTATTCATGATAAAAGAAATTTTTTAAAAGGTAACAAGTATAGAAGTAGAATGTATAACTTTCAAACCAGCAGAGGGGGATATAAACAACAACAACAAAATCCCAAACAATTTTTAATCAATTTAACAGAAGAAGAAAGAAAGAAAAAATAAAAGAAAATCATGGTAAATAGAAACACAAAATAAGAAAGTAAAAATAAATATAAGTGGCATAAGTTTATCAGTAATCATAGTAAATGTGAACAGATTAAGCAAACATATGAAAAGACAGGCAGTTAGGTTGCAATTTTAAAATATCCAACTGTAGCTTTTTGTGAAGAGACACACTTATAAGAATATGGAAATGTTAAAAATAGTGAATAGAAAAAGACATACTAGACAAATAGTAACTAAAGAAAACTGGTATAGTGAAGTAATATTAATATGATACAAGATAGACTAAGAAAAAAGCTTTATTAGGGATAAAGATTGTGGTTGCAAGATGATAAAAGGAACAATATACAGAGAAATACAAAAGTCTTGAACCTATATATACCTAACAACATAGTCTGAAAGGAAAGAAAACAAACAAACACAAACCTGTGACATAATGTGAAGGAGAATTTTCACAAAAGTGGAAATTTTATGACAATACTCTCAGAAACTCATAGACCGAGCAGACAACAATAGCAACAAATTAGTAGAGAAATAGAGATTTTGAACAATGCAATAAGAAAGCTTGATACAATGGATATATGTAGAAATTTGTACCCATAGAATATTTATAGAAATTAAACATGTACTACTTCACAAAAGAGGATTCAACACATAAGCACTAAAGGATCAATGTTATTCAATGTTCTCTAACCTCAATGTAGTAAAATTAGACATTGATAACAAAAAAGACTAAAAATAAAAAGAGTAAATAAGAAGACTAAAAACTAAAAATAAAGAACATACATTCGAACCCTGAAAGATACATTGTTAATTTATGTCTCAAAGGAGATACTGGAATGGAAATTACAAAATATTTAGAATCAAATGCAACACAAAACCATGTTTCAAGACTAGTCATTTGCAGCGATGTGGTATTTTAAGGAAAATTTATGACATTAAATGTGTATATTAGAAAACAAGAAAGGTTGCAGATTAGCTGAGAATTTAAAGAAGTTAAGAAAAAAACAGCATGTGATGACAGTTCAGTTTTTTTCTCCCAACCCTAGCTTAGAAGGGGGTCAGAGAAATGGGTTCTTTGTGTTCCATACAATTTCTAACTGTTGAGGGCTTCCAGCTCTTAGGCCTGGGTCCTTTCTTTCCCAGGTAATCTTATCCATCTATATCCTCTGCTCATGAGTCCCAGGTTGATGTCTTCAGACTGGGTCTCACCTCCACGCCATAGACATCCGTTTCTGACTGCCCTCTTACCCTCAACCTCTGGCATCCCACACCTCACATGTCCAAAACATGTGCCCCAACCTGCCTCCTCCCCATGTCAGGAAATGCTGCCACCCACACTAACTTTAAGTGAGAGACCCGGGGGTCATTCTTGAGTTTACCTTCTGACGCATTCTGTGAGTAAGCCTTGCAGTTACTTCTGTTTCCAAAACATATCCCAGATCTATCTATCCTTTCTTCTCCATCTCCAGGGTTATCGATCTGGACAGGCCACCACCATTTCTTGCCTGGTCTCATACTGGAACTGTCTCCCTGGCTTCCACACAGGCTCTGTTATCCCCAAGCCATTCTCCATGCAGTAGCAAAAGGTGAATTGTAGCAAAAAAGGTGAATTGTAGCAGCCATTTCCCTGCTTAAAATACTTCCATGGCTTCTTGTCATGTTAACCCTCATGTCTAAACTCCCTGCCAGATTTTAGAAGGTCTTCCCTGAGGTGTTCTTGCCTGTTTCTCCATTTCATCTTGTCCCTGTCTGCCCATCCCCTCCATTGGCATTATGCTCTGCATATACTGGTGTCTTAACTCCTTTCCTGCCCCAGGGCCTTTACACCTGCTTCTCTGCTTATTGAAATGCTCCGCCCCCCCCCAACTTCTTCAGTAAATACTTTTTACTTTGTTGAATGAACAAATACATACTAACTTGTTAACATAGGGATGTTTATCCTTACTTCATAGCTGATGACCACAATGCCCAGAGAGGGGGCTGAGTGTATTTTTCAAAATACTTTTATTAAAAGAGCATAAACCTAATGGTTCTAGAAAAACCCTTGAGATCATCTCTGACTGGATCATCATGGATCATGTGCACAGTCCGGAATCCATCACTGTGATTGGAGCAGAAAATGGTCTCATCTGATGGACCTTGGTCATGTGTCCATCCTACTGTGCAGGTGGGAGATTCGGCACCAACCAATCCACAGGGAGTGAGAATGGGCGAGGAGAGAGGGCTCCCAAAGCAGATTCGTTTGTAGTAGCTCCAAACTGGAAACAGTCAAAATGGTTAGACAAACTGTGGTCCGTCCGTGCCACGGATACTACTCAGCAATGAAAAGGGAAGACCTGTGAACACCTGCAATCACTTAGGTGGATCTCCAAGAACGTGATGCTGAGTGAAAAAAGCCAATTCCAAAAGGTCACATACTGCATTAGTCCGTTTATATAACACTCTTGAAATGATCGTAATATAGACATGGAAAGCAGATTAGTGGGTGCCTGGGGTTCAGAATAAAGGGGCAGGAGGTGGATGTGGCTATGAAGGGACAACATGCGAGAGAGCTCGTGCTGATGGGGCAGCTCCGCATCTCGGTGGTTACAGGAGCCCCCACCTGTGACCCAGTGTCATAGGAGGAGACACACTGTGCCGATGTCAGCTCCCTGGTTTTGATGTTGTACTATGCTTTTTACGGTATAGCCATTGGGAGAAACTGGGTAATGGGTACATGGGATCTTTCTATTTTTGCAACTTCCTGTGAACCTATAATCATTTCAAAATAAAAATTTTAAAACAAGATATAAAGGAATGAATACTCACTAGTGGCAACATTGCTAGTCTATTAGGTATACACATAGAAAGGTCTTGTTACGATGTTAAAACTAAGTGAATGCATGTTATTATAATTACACTTTTAAAGAGTTCCCTAAAAATTCCAAAGGCAAAATGTGTATAATGTGTAATAATTAATGACAATAATTATTAATAATAATTATTAATAATAATTATTAATAAATGTGTAATAATTAATGAATATAAAAAATTTAAATAAAAATTATTTGAAAAAAACTAAATTCTTTTTTTATCTTTCTTTTTCTTTTTTAAATTTTTTTTTATTTCATCATATTACAGTGGTACAAATGTTTAGGTTACACACATTGCCTTTGTCCCACCTGAGTCAGAGCTTCAAGGGTGTCCATCGCCCAGACCATGCACACTGCACCCATTAGGAGTGTATATACCCATCCCCTCCTCCCCCCTCCCATCTGCCCGACACCCAATGAATGTTATTACTATATGTGCACTTAAGTGTTGATCAGTTAATACCAATTTGATGGTGAGTACATGTGGTGCTTGTTTCTCCATGCTTAGGATACTTCACTCAGTAGAATGGACTCCAGCTCTATCCAGGATAATACAAGAGGTGTTATATCACTTTGTTTTTTGTGGCTGAATAGAACTCCATGGTATACATATACCACATTTTATTAATCCACTCATGTGTTGATGGGCACTTAGGTTGTTTCTACATCTTTGCAATTGTGAATTGTGCTGTTATAAACATTCTAGTGCAGATGTATTTTTTATAGAATGTCTTTTGTTCTTTTGGGTAGATACCCAGTAATGGGATTGCTGGATCAAATGGTAGTTCTACTTGTATCTCTTTAAGGTATCTTCATATTGCTTTTCACAGAAGTTGTACTAGTTTGCAGTCCCACCAGCAGTGTATGAGTGTTCCTATCTCTCCACATCCATGCCAAGATTTCTGGTTTGGGGACTTTTTGATAAAGGTCATTCTCACTGGAGATAAATGATATCTCATTGCGGTTTTGATTTTCATTTCCCTGATGATTAGAGATGTTGAGCATTTTTCTATAGTAACTGAAACAGCACGGTACTGGCACAAGAACAGATATATAGATCAATGGAACAGAACTGAGAATCCAGATATAAAACCATCCTTATATAGCCATCTAATCTTTGACAAAGCAGACAAAAACATACACTGGGGAAAAGAATCCTTATTCAATAAATTGTGCTGGGAGAATTGGATAGCCACATGCAGAAGACTGAAGCAGGATCCACACCTTTCACCTCTTACAAAAATCAACTCATGGTGGATAGCAGACTTAAACCTAAGGCATGAAACTATAAGAATTCTAAAAGAAAATGCTGGAAAAACTCTTATAGACATTGGCCTAGGCAAAGAATTTACTAAGAAAACACCAAAGGCAATCAAAGCAACAACAAAAATAAATAAATGGGACCTGATCAAATTTAAAAGCTTCTGCACAGCCACAGAAACTATCATGAGAGCAAACAGACAACCTACAGAATGGGAGAAAATATTGACATGATACACATCTGATAGAGGGCTGATAACTAGAATCTATATAGAACTCAGGAAAATCAGCAAGAAAAAATCAAACAACCCTATCAAAAAGTGGGCAAAGGACATGAACAGAAATTTTTCAAAAGAAGATAGACTAATGGTCAAAAAAACTAAATTCTTATTATAACTTAGAAATATAAACTAAATGTAAAAATTAAACTGTTGGCAATTCTGGTGTTCATTTTCCATCTAGTGGCCAGTGTGAAAGAATCCATGTAACACTTTATGCATGTGACATTATATGTCTAGAGCTACACATATGCATTTGAGAGTGAATGAATTGTTTAATAATGTAACCCATTTCCAGCATGCCTTGTAAACTACTGTGAATACTGCACTGATGTATAAGCATCTATGAGACTGTGAATTTAAACTCAAAGAGAAGCAAGAAAATGGATACCTGGTACTACTGAGAAATGAGATTTTTTATGAAGAAACTACTATATTCAGGTGATCTGAAAGGGTTTAGAAAGTTAATTAGATTTCTGACCAGTGCTTCCATATTCAATTTCTCTCGAGACACTGAAGCAATGCTGCTGCTAGCAATGGCACAACATATAAACCTAAGCTGAACCTGCAGACCAAATCCGCAACACTTGGATCCAGTTGCTTTTTCTTTTGAGGACATAATTAGAACAAGAGATGAGGTGCCTGGACAATGCTAGTCCAGTGAGCGTATGTTCAGGGTTAGGGCCACAGGCCGTTAAGGGGCAGCACTGAGCACACATCCGGAGGCACAAAGGTGCCCTTCCATGCATTCTTTGATAGATGTAGGCTGTGCATGTTTGGGTTCTTATGGGCCCTCAAAGTGTCTTGGGTCCCTCTTGCCTTCCTGGACAGGTAGCATCTTCTGTCAGTGCGTATGTGGGCATGCAGACACTTGTGTCTCCATGGCAATATGTCGCCAGGTTCACACCTTCCCCTCCAGCAGGCTCTCAGAGGACATGGAGGCTTCCCTGTTCACCTTGGTCTCCCATGCAGGGAATAGCACATGGGTGCTGGGGCTCAGAGGCTTTGGGGGCAATGAGCTGGGCAGGCTTCTCTGCGGGTCCACTGGGTGTGGAGCCCTGCAGGAGACCTCTGGGGTTGCTGCTCCTGGGCCAGGAAGGTGCTGCTGTAGTTGTGCCTGGGACTCAGTGCCACTCTGAAAAGCAAGGCCAAAGCCTTCAACTAATGCTGCTTCCAGACCAGCTTAAACTAGTGCTACTTTTGAAAACATGTTTTCTTCTCCTTTTTAATTCATCAAGTTGCTCTAAAGATGGTCCTCCAAATTCCTTCTCTCACAGCGTGCTCATGCCTGTTCTCCCATCGAGAGGTGGAAGTGTTTCACCCTTCACTATCACCCTATGTGATAGTTCTGCATATAGATCCTAGAAAGCCTGGCAACTTTGCTTCCTCTTTTTGGAAGTCAAGCTGCCACATTTTACAAAATTTGCACTATCTACCGAGTGATAAGAGGCCTTGCAGGGAAAGAGGCTACAAGGAAAAGCCCCAAGACACCAGTCATATGAGTAAAGCCCCTTTGGGTCTTTCAGCCCCTCCCAGGCTCAAGTGAATGCAGCCAGGTGGCCCTCAGCTTGTGCCATGTGGAGCAGAAGAACTGTCCATCAAGCCCTGCCTGCTTCCTGTCCCACAGAATCATGAAAAATAATAAATAGCTGTTATTTTAAGCCACTATATTTCGTTATATAGCAGTAGATATTTGAAACACTCTCCAGCGAAACTTGGGAAAAATTTGACTGTCAAATGTTTGATTGAGCACCTACTGTTTGCTAGGTCTGTGCTGGGGGCTGGGGCTTCAGAGATAAACAAGAACGAGTACCTGACTCAAGAGATCACTAACCAGAATTAAAGAGGCAACTATAACAGAGCTATTGGCAGAATGGATGAGCTATAGGAAAAGTGTGGGTGACTGGGGAGGAGAGAGAATCCTCTACCAGAAAGGCAGGAATGAGGACAGACATCTCCTCCTGTTCCACCACCCAGCAACAACTCCTGGGGACAGTCGGTGACATTTCTTTCCAGTATTTTGTCAGTGGGTTGATTTTGCCAAGGATGCAACAACGGTGCTGATTATAGATGATGTTAAAGACTCAACATGCGCCGCGTGCTGTGAACCATTCCATTGCTTCCCTCACAACCACCCACATGGAAGGGTGTTGCTATGGACCCATTGTATTGATGAGAAAGCTGAGGCTTGAGGAGCTGCAGGTCAGGTAGCTAAGGAGGCTCCAGGCAGGACTTCCATCCAGATGCCCCAACCCAGAGCTAGTGCTTGCAGACTGCTTGTCTGCTTTTCAACTCAAGGTTATAAATCAAGCATTTCCTTACAGTATTAAAAATAAACTCTTAAATGGCATATTACTGACCATATGCTATATTATTTTAAAATCTCCCAAAATTGAACACTTCAGATTATTTTCAATATGCAGAGAGCAACTTTCTACATAAAAGTTTGCTTTTGTACTTATTTATGTTCCCACATTTTCCCATCATTTAAAAAAGGATTCAAGGTAGATGTATAAAAAGGCTTCTCAATATTGGGTCATTTTCTTAGGATGGATTCACGGAAGGGTGAATATTAGTAAAATACTTTAAGTTTGGGGTTTTCCGTGAGAAATATCTAGAATCCAAAGGCAATCAATCTCTGTGGGTGACACAATCACATCCATCCTGATTTTGAGCAATTATTCCCATATTTAATAGTTTCCCCAGAAGCACAGAGAGGTACTTCTGCAGAGGACTGAGCCAGTTATAATGCAACTGCCTGTACATTTTTCCTCAAAACTTGAAGTGAACCTCTGGCTGAGGTTTGAGAATTTAAATGTGCTCCCTGGGCTAGTACCTCAGAAGGCAAGGGCAGAAAGCAGAAGTGGCTTTGCCTCCCACACCCCTTCCCCATATGTCAGAATCGGGCCAGCCCCTGTGACATCCCTGCGGCTGGCAGCTTCCCAGGGTCCCTGGCAGGCCCTGCCGTTGGTGGGTGGCTGTGAGTTGTTTGGGCCACATGTTCCATTGGTAATTGGTGGTGGGGAGGGGGGCACCTTTCTTAAGGAGCAAACATTGCCACTGCCCTTGTCTTCTCCTGGCCTGCGTGCCCTCACAGCCACGATGTCATCCCAAATGTCACAGCTGCCCAGGAGCCAGGAGAGGGAGGGAGCGGCTCTCCCTGTCTAGAGGCTCTGAGGGATTCCCTGCCCCTTGGGTGGCTGTTTCCCAGCTTTCGCTTCTCCGTGGTGAGTCCTGTGGCCCCTGGGACCATGCTGGCCCAGAGCAAGGGAGGGAGAGGTGTTTCTCTCCATTTCGTTCTACTTTCTTATGTGATGTGGTGGTAGGTCAGACAAGCCTCTGAGACAGTGGTGCGATGGCACATGCTTATATATATATATATGCATGTACGTATATATATGTTTATTATAAATTTTACTGATATAAAGGATATGTAATACACACTTTACAGATAATAATAAAACATGCAATACTCTTTGTTGTAAATTTAGTTGACTGATTCTTACAGAATGCTTTCATTGATTTTTGTCAACTCTTGTATCTGCAGCCAATCTATGATCTCAATTTAACCATGATTTGACAAAGGGCATTATACCCTAATCTACAATGCTTTACCTAAATAGTGATGAAATCTGATATATAATCTACTGTCAATGATTTCTCATTCTTGCATAGGTTATATTGATTAAATCGAAGCCACCTTCAAGTTCAGCATTATATACGCTAGAAATTCACTCATAGCACAATTTAAGTTTAATCTACATTATTAACATTTCCTCTACCGCTTCCTTAAGTTTAATGAACAAAATGATTAACCAAGCCCTGTCTGTAGCATTTTCCAATTTCCGTGGTGGAAATTTTAAGCTCCCTTCATGGCCAATTTTAAGCTACTAACGTGACATCAACATGACATCACTACGTGCAGAGTTAAGACATGCAGTAACCACCAATGATAGGTGTTTCTGCCCCACAGCGACAACAGGTACACCTTACCTATTTAGTATTAGCAAAATGTAGTAATTAGTATGTATTCTGAGTATTTATTACCTTTGTTTTTAATGAAACTTATTTAATTATAAGTTCGTATAATTTAATTTTAAGGTTTTAATGACATAGGAGTATTTTTTTTCTCTTTGGGTAATCACGTAGAATTTTAATTCTACAGTATTATCTTTGAAATCACAGTATTGTCAATGCTATTTATCAGTTTCCTAGTTTTTAGAGTTGACCTATAGATAAAGCAAGTAAGAGACTTTAGTTAACTAACACAAACATTTTAAACCATGACGATGTAAAAATAATAATATAAGAAAGAAAAATAAGAGGAAGGAAGAATAAGTACACTTAAGATACGAAAGCATATCTTGATACATAAAAAAGTAAATGTGCTATTTAAAGTCATGGAGGGAATTACTGGAAAGATATATAAAAATACAATGAGCAAAAGGGAGCATTTAGAAGAATAAAGTAAAAATATAATTACAAATCAGGAAGGAGGAGTGGAGAGGAAGAACGAGATAGTGTAAGCACACTGATTTTCTTTTCTTTTTTTTTATGTCTGAGGGTCCAAAGGTAGTATCTAAAATTAATAACTCCTGAAGGGATATTAGTTAAAATTATAATGGTAACTGTCAGAGGATATAAAAACAACTGCTCTTAGCGATTATTTAGGCAAGTAGAAAATGGCCATGGCAAAATGGAAACTACTTTTTATGTTCTTATAAGCTAAATTTTGTGTGCCATGTGCAGGTATAATTTTATAAGTGAAAAAAAAAAAACCCAACACGACCACTATTAAAAAAGCAAATTCTGCTTCCTCCATCCTGGACCTCATTTACTTTGTGGTAACCCCCTTTATGGTTTATCTTGCTTTTGACATGCACACAAGCATCCAGAAGGCCTAAAGTTGCATTTAACACCTCTCTCCAGTTCCTACACCCTCCACCTCCCCACCCTCCTGCCAGCTAGAGGGATTCTCTTGTCCCATTGGGGAACCACCACACTTTGTGCCTGTCTGTACCACAAATAATTCACAATGTGCTGGACTTTGCTTTTTCTTTAATCCTCATTATCCCAAATTTATAAACATGAAAAACAATTCACATTCGCAAAGATGTGGAATCAACTTAAGTGTCCATCAATTCATGAGTTGATTTAGAAAATGTGGTGTATATATACCATGGAGTACTACTCAGCCATAAAAGAATGAAATTGTCTTATGCAGCAATTTGGATGGAACAGGAGACCATTATCCTAAGTAAAGTATCTTATGAATGGAAAAACAAATGCCACATGTTCTTGCTAATAATTGGGGGCTAATCAATAAGCATACACGGGCACAAAGAGATGTAAAGGTCACTGGAAAGCAAGCAAGAGGATGGGAGGGGTAAAAACCTACCTATTGGATACAATAAACACATTCGGGTGATGGACATACTAAAAGCCTTGACTATAAAATGTATCCATTTAACAAAACATTCGTACCCCCTTAATATTTTGAAATAATTAAAAAAAAAAAGAAGGCTCAGAGAGGTTCAATGCTTTGCTCAGAGTCCTATAGTTTAGTAGTTTAAATTGGCAAGTTCCTGCTCTCTGCAGCAAAGGATTAAGACAGTTAAACCAGTATCTGCCAGTGCATTGAACCCTGAAATGGGATGCCCCCTAAATAAGAAGCCAATGCCTAAGGTTTCCATCTTGTCTCACCATCCCCTTCAAGAGGGGAGAAATTGCAGTCTGGAGAGGGGCCTTTCATTCCCCAGTAATTCGGGACAGGGGAAGGATGGAGAAGGCACTTCCCTCTAGTCTGGCCCTGGAAGCCTCTGGAAATGCACTCTGCAGACAGTCACTGATGTGCCCTCTCAGGCAGGGCCCTGGTGAGAAGGGGACGGTACCCTGACCTGCCAGCGTCACAATCTTATTCTATTTAATTCTCATGTAAACAAAATCTGTGTGAAACAGCTGTGATTTTCCTCATTTTCAGATAAGGAAGCGGTCTGAGTGCAGTGAAGTAATGCACTTGAGATCCTTGTCTGCCTCGAAGCTTCTCCTTTCCAGTCCTTCCCCCGGCCCAGCAAGGTGTGGCTGGTCCACGTGCTGCCCTTCCTCCTGGGAATGGTGCTCTCGGCAGGGTCCCTGCGGCCTCCCCTCCACCACCAGGGCACAGTGCCTCTGGTGCAACCCTGGCGGCTGAGCTCCTAGTCTAGCTCCGAGCACGCTGAGCTTCTCGGGTAGGGGTGTTTCCTGCAGGGCGTGTCCCGGAGTCACGCCTGAGCGAGGCCCACCGGGCTGGGGGCCTGTGAGCAGCGCAGCCTCTGAAGCGTGGAGCCGGCCCCACCTGCAGAGAAAGCTGCTGTCCGAGGGGGCTGTGCAAAAGCCAAGAGGCCGCAGGCACCGGCTTTGCACCCTGTGACTGTGGTGCGGGGAGCCAGGGACAGGGAGTAAGGCACTTCTCTTCCTTTGCACCATCTCATTTATCCTCGCGGGAGCCTGAGGGGAGGCTCCTCCACAGACCACAGAGGTGACCTAGCTCCAAAGTCCAAGAACAGAAGCTGGGCTGCTCTGTCCACTCCCCCTTCCCCCCGCCTCCATGTGCTGCCCCCAGGGGAGCTGCTGACCTCACTCTGCCTCTGTCCCTGCCAACCCCAGCTCCTAGGCCGAGAGGACGTTGCATTGGTGCCCTCGCCTTCCTCCAGTGCCAGATGTGGCAGCATCTCACTCAACCTGCCTTGCTCCTTTCTGTCCCCTTTGTCAATCTGGGTCTGTTCATCACAGGATGCAAGGTGGCCCCTTCAGGCAGGAGCGTCTGGCCCGGGTGAGGCTGTGAGGAGCACTGACCAGACTGGCCATCCCGCACCCCTCGCCAGCAGCCAGGGGACCCAGGTGTCCCGGCCTCAGGCGATTGTTCTGTCTGAAGGCTGACCCGTGCTGACCACAGTCACCGGTCACTGGCAAGATCCCACCTGGGCCCCATTTGGCTGGTCCAGGTGTTCACAAATCCTAACGAAGGTGCAGGCATAGAGAGCAAACTCTCCGGCGGGCTGGGCCTCGTGTGAGAGAGAACCCGGAGGAGCCACGTTCTGCCAGGAGCGCTGTGGACCCGGGCAGGGACCCTGGGCTGGCAGCCGGGGAGAGCCGATGCGGGGAATGAGGCAGAGAGAAGAGGCGGGGACAAGAGGAACAACACCTCCTGCTGGTTTGGCTGGAAGTCTACCCGCGAGGCATGTGGAAGGAGCACCGAGAACCGGCCGGGGGCCTGAGGACACGACTCCTGCCTAGATCCGTCCTTGGGTTTCACCAAGGATGGTGGAGAAAAGTCTTGTCTCCGAAACTTTGTCTCCATTCTCTGCCGGCCTCCTGAGGGAGCCACCAAGCCCAGATACCTCGGGGTCGTGCTTCCTTAGCACCTGCCCAGGGAATCAGTTCCGGTTCTTGGCTAGGCCCCTAGGCGCCCACCGGGTCCGACGGTGCCATCTTCCCTGCTTCAGCTTCCTGGTTCCCACCGGAAGCGCGGAGCACACTCCATCCGGGACTTCGCGCCCTGAGCAGGAGCCCGCCTGTGCGTCCTCCCTGGCGAACCCTCAGCGCCGTCTTCCTGCTCCTCCTCCTCTCTGTGGTGGGGGAAGGAGTTGGCCCACTGTCCTTGAGGTGTTTGATGCTGTTCCTGTTTCCTTTCTTCAACTCGAAGGTAAATTCTCAGGTCCTGCCTGTGGCGGAGTGATCTGTACCTAATACATGTTGAATGTGGCCTTTGGAAATGGAAGACAGCCCCACTGGGATTAGGAAGGATTTTGGGAGGGCCACCCTTCAGAGGTCTTGACACCTCTCTACTGTGGCCTTGCCACACTGTCTTGCTGCCATCTTGGTCCAAAACTCAGTCGGGGCCGCCACGGGGGCTCTGGATGCCACACAAAACAGTGTGTGCCCCACTGCTCCCTCTGCCTCTCACTAGGCAGCTGCTGCAGGTGTGCGTCACCTGGTGTGGTGGCAAGAAGCAGCTCGCTTCTCCCACGGCAGCAGCCCACGTATATCTGAAATGAACTCGTATTTTACTTTGGTCTCCCCCGATGTTCCAGCCCTGCCAGCAGCCTCTGGGGCCACATGCCTCACTAGCCAGCTGTGCCCACACTTGCTGGAACCACCTGGGCCCTGACTCTCCATGTTGGCTCTCCAGCCTTGAGCCCAGTGTCTCCTGGGACTACCCTGCTGGGTGGCCATGACCCCAGAGCCATCTACTCACTATCACCTGATGAATGCTTCATGGATTCTCTCTTTTTTCTGTAGTGTTTGTATGGTTTTATTTTTTACTTGTAAATAATGAGTTCACTTGGCTTTATCAAATTATGAGAAACTGATCTAATTTTATTTTTTTGTGTGTACTACCTGATTATCCCAACATCCCTTATTAACAGTATATCTTTCCCCACTTATTTGAGAGGTCACTTTTGTTTATACTAAATTTTCACATGCAATTGAGGCTATTTCTGGATGTTCTGTTGTTTCATTGTTCTCTGTTTATTCATGTCAAACTCTGTTTCTTTGCTAGAAGATTTAAAGTGTATTTTAATTTCTGATAAAACTAGCCTTCCCTCCCTTGCTTTCTAAAAACCCTTTTTATTCTGGGAAAAGAGTGAACATCTATAAAGTAATCATAATAGTATAATGAACCCTTATGTACCCATCATCCAACCTCAACCTTGATCAACGTTTTGCCATTTTTGTTTCATTTATATCTTCACCCCTTCCCCACTTAATTATTTTTATAGTTTTTCAATGCAAGATTTTTATGTATCTTGATATGTACATATCTTGACTACATGATTTTGACAAATTGCTCCACCTGTGTAACCCATACCCCTATGAAGATATTAAATATTTTCATCACCTCAGAAAGTTTCTTTATGCCTTTATCCTTTACCCCCTTCCCTGGGCAAGTACTGTTCTGATTTTTTTTCATCATAGGTTAATTTTTCCTGTTGGAGAATTTCATATAACAGGAATCACAGCATGTACTTTTTGTGTGCAACATCTTTCATTCAAGCATGTCTGTGAGATTCATTGTGCTGAAGTGTGTATCAGTAGTTGCATCCTCTTTATTGTGGAGTAGAATTCCATTATATAAATATACCATGATTTGTTTATCCATTATCAATTGATGAACATTTGAGTTGTTTCTGGTTTTTAGCTTTTATGAAAGCTAAATCTGTTGTGCATGCATAATCTTTGTGTGAATATGTGTTTTCATTTCTCTTGGCTAAGTGCCTGGGAGTGACATTCTAGTTGCTCCAGTTACAACATTTAATGTTGATGGTCTTTTACATTTTAGCCATTCTAATCAGGTGTGTGGAGGTATCTCAATGTGGTTTTAATTTGCAGTTCCCTGATAATTAACAATGATGAGCACCTTTTCATGTACTTCTTGGGCATTTGTATATTTTTCTTTATGAAGTGTCTATTCAAGTCTTTTGACTGTTTTGAATTGTATGGTTTATCTTTTAGTTACTGAGTTGCTGGAGTTCTTTATGTATTCTGGATACTTCCTTGGTCAGGTATATGCTTTCTGAATATTTTCTCCAGTCTATGAATTGCCTTTTCATTTCCTAACAGTGTCTTTTGATTAGAAGAAGTTTTAAATTTAGATGAAGTCTAATTTGTCAGTCTTTTCTTTCATGGTTATTGCTTTTGGTATCTGTCCAAGAAACCTTTGTTTACTCTCAGTTGCATAGATATTCTCCTATGTTTTCTCCTAGGAGCATTATAGCTTTAGCCTTTATGTTTATCTCTAAGAAAGAAAACAATCCCTATCAAAATTCTAATGTCCTTCTTGACAAAAATAGAAAAAAAAACCCACTAAAATTCTTATGGAACCACAAAAGATTCCAAATCTTGAGCTAAAAGAACAAAGCTGGAGGCATCATTACCTGATTTCAAAATATGTTACAGAGCCATAGTAATCAAAACAGCATGGTACTGGCAGAAAAATAAAGACATAGACCAATGGATCATTAAAAATTTTATATTGATTATACAAGTGATAATAATTTGGACATATTGTATTAAATCAAATGTATAATTAAAACTCAGTTCACTTATTTATTTTAATTATCAATATAACTACTAGAAAATTTAATAATATATGTGGTTCATATTATATTTTTATTGGGCAGAGCTATTACCAAAAATTGACATGTGTCACTTATTCACCTACTCAATGAATATTTATTATAACCCTATGAGTTTTTAAACAAAATATATTCTTTTCTGTATATATAGTGACCTTTTTAAAGTTCGATGATTTAGGATATTTTAAAATGGGAAAAAATTACCTGCGTTATAAGTTATACTTAGCTTAGTATGCCATCAGGTTATGAAACTTGAAGGCATACTCTCATCCTTTTTGGAGATAAAACTATCTGAGGAAGAAGATCAGGCTTATATAATACCACTGGACTACTTTTATTAAGCAAAATTTAAGGCAGTTAGGTTTGCAGCAAGCTGAACTTTTATTTGAAAACTAAAATCTGTTTCATTGTTTCTCTGATACTAAGTCAAGTTACTAGTACTTCTCAGACTATCATCTTGTTTATATCTTCTGTGTCACTTGTACTCATTTCTTCCTTCATTTTCAGTTGGGATTCCCTCCTTTCGAGAGGCCCCACTTTTAAGAAGAGGTACCAGGTCTGAAGTAAGGACAACTAAGTTTTCCAAGTGGATAAGTAATAGGAAATTTTGATTCTGCTATTCTTTTATTGTCTGAGTTTTCCACTTTTTTTTTATTATGATAGAGTTTATGGGACCATAGATATACAGTTACCCTTAGGAGGACATTAAGCAAAATTTTAAGAATATCAAACCAAAGAAATTGGCTGATGTAGAAAATTTATAATAAATTATGAGTTGTTCAAAG
>CAUYSK010089894.1:0-11839 GCA_963575035.1 Avahi laniger | reverse complement strand
GTGGGGGGGACTTGGCTGAGACTGGAGCTGGGACGGGCACCAGAGCCCAGAGGCTGAGGGAAGCTGGAGCTCCCAGGCATTTGCATGATCAGTTCGTCAAGAGTTGATCATGCCTGGCGGGTGGGGACACCTGAGGACCTGGGGGCATTTCTGCCTGAAGATGCAGAACTGGATCCAACCCTGTTTCTTTGCTGAGCTCCAGGAGACACCTTCGTCAGGCCCAAGAGCCGCGTCTGCGTCGGGTGTAACTAGGGACCGGCTGGGAACCGCACAGCCCAACAAGGCTGGGGACGCTTTCTCAACATACAGATTTTTTGACTCCACATGTTGGAAATCTCTTGACCTAAAGCTTAGGGGTAAATAGGGCCAAAGTTCCAGAATCCCTGGAGGAAAAACTGGCTACACTCGGTTCCCTGGAGGCCTGCTGTGAAAGAGAGATGGGGAGAGCGGGAGACCCCCCAGCTTGGCAGCCGCACCAGGCAGCGGGAAGAATCCCCCTGTTCCTCCAATACCCAACCACGCAGCGCCACAGAATGGGGTCCAGAGTGGCAGCGGCAGTGGACGGGGCGGCAGACGGAAGGGTCCAGAGAGGTAATTGCCATCGTCTGGGGCTGAGGGCCAGTTGTTTACTATCACATGTGCTACACAGGGAACTGTCTCCTGCCCAGAGCTGGGTGCCAGGGCCTGGCTCAGGGGCATGACAGTCACCCCTCATGCATTTGCAGAACTCGGAGGAGTTTCACAGCCTTGGAGTTCTGTAGATCAGAGCAACTGCAAACTCAAGAAAGTGAAAGATTTGACACCAGCACCCCCTTCTGATTCTGAAACCGTCCCTGGCCTTGGCCTCTGGGGAGTGGGGTACACTCTGGGGTTTGCCTCCAACCCTCTGGGTAGTCCTTCTCTGTCTCCTTGCTGTCTCTGCCTCCTATACCTGCGTTTAAATGCTGATTCCCCGGCCTCTGCCCAGGCTTCTTGGTGTCTCACCCCACACCCTCCTGCATAGGCTCATCCAGGAGCAAGACCCTGGTCGGTGCCAGATCCTGGCGACTTGCAAGCTTCTATCTCCAGCGCCCGGAGCTGTACCCACTGTGTCCTCTAACCTCCCCCATCTCCACGTGTCCTATGGGTACCTCATACCAGGCCCCAAACAACTCCAGCTGGACCCATCCCCAGGACCCTGCAGGAGAAACAAGAGTCAGTCGTGGTTTCTCCCCTCCCACTCCCTCGAGTCCCACAGATTCTCTGACTCAATTACTTCTGAAATGTGTCCATCTGTCTCCATCTCAAAGCCCTTGTCATCTCTGACAGGAATGAGTACTTGAACTTTTTCCTGGCGGGTCACCCTGATTCACTTTCACGGCCCTGCTCTCCGTTCTCCGCCCAGCAATCGGAGTGACTTTAAACAATGCAAATCAGATCACGTCCTCCCGTGTTTAAAATCTTCAGAGGCTCCTATGGCTCTCAGAGTAGAACCTCTATCCTCAGCATGTCCACAAAGCGGCACAAGGCCAGTGAGACCCAGGCCCTGCCCATTCTCCATCCTGTCCCGTAGCTCCTCTGCACCTGCCTGTCCCTGACCTCTCCTCCAAACCACCTCCTCCTTTCTGCCTCAGGGCCTTTGCACAATCGCTCTTCTTCACTGACTAATGCTAATGCCTACACAGCATTTACCAAGCAGCTGAAATGTCATTTCCATGGAGACACTTGCCTTGATGTCCTATCATTTATTCCAGTGCTACTCGCTGTCCCTTTACGGCATTTATCACAACCATGACTTCATAAGCATTTGCATGATTACTTTCTTACTCTCCATTTCTCTTGCTGGAGTACAAGCCCTGTGAAGCCAGGGCTCTGTCTGTCTGATTTATCATTATTTTCCCAACATCTAGCATAACGCCTGGCACATTTTAAGCATCTATTTAACAATTATGAATACATAAGCTGCCCCAAGGTCCCAGCTGGGAAATGGCAGGACTAAGACTAGAACCCGGGCCTGTTGGAATGCAGGTTCTCCTCCTGTTCCACGCTTGCTATCTCTCCACCCGCTGGGAGAAGGGTCTTTGTATGGGAGATGGACTCGCAGGACTCTCAGGCATCTGTTCCCTGAATTTGGGGGTGAGCACAGGGGAGCTGTTATGGGAGGTATCAGGACAGATAAAAAGGAATCTGCAAGGTTTACTTTTCTGGTCAGGAAGAGGAAGAGAGGAACCAAATTAGCCACATGTAGCTTGGGCTAAGCAGTGCCAGATGCCCTGAGTGAGGAGCCTGGTGCCCCCACTTTACCTAAGAGGAGAGTGAAGCCAGAGAACTTAAATGATCCAAGGTCACACAGCAGGTAATGGCAAACCCGGGACTGGAACTCTGGCCTGCCTGGCCCCAAAGCTGAGCGGCAAACCCCCTACAATGGCTACCTCTTGGGGCCTAACCCTGCACAAAGCTGGCCCCAGAGGAGCTTCAGACCCCAATGAGAATGACGGAGCCATAGGAGGTGAAGGTCGGAAGGGCCTTCGAGATTCACGGGCCCCACGCCTCTCATGGCGCGTGTACCAGGTGCTCTGCACTATGTGTACAGGGGCTTAGCAACAGGCCACATCAAGCACAAGGTAAGACTATGACTCCTCTTTCACTTCGTCAATAAATTCAAGAAGAAAGTCTCCAGCCGGTGCTGCTGTATCTTTAATGCCTCTCTAACGTTGGCCAATCTCCCTTTTTGACAAAGAGACAGCAAGATTCAGGCTCAAAGCCTCCTGTAGATAACACTCTGGAGTTAGAATTTAATGACATTTCTGTTTTGTGTTTTCTTCTTTTTTTTTTTTTTTAAACTTTCTACATACAGAACATAACCCAGTTTTCTATTTGTGTTGGTGATATAAAGCTTTGTTTCGGTAGAAGGGGAAAAAGATGTTGATTTAAAGAATAATGAAGTAAGGAGTAGGCTATATAAAAATCATAAGAGCAGGAGGAAAGTGAAACATTCACATGATCCAACCCCTGCATTACATAGATGGGAAAAGTGAGGCTCTAGTTAGGAGGAAGGCCAGCATCTGGGTTCACCTGCAAGTCAGTGGCCCAGCCAGGCCTAGCCCATCGCCTACTCCCCATCCCAAGCCACTCCAACCACTTGGGAAAGCTGGCCCACCTGGTGTCTTGCTCCATGGGCCTCCTCAGGGTGGAAGCAGTTTTGACAGCGGCTCTGGGTAAGCACGTTGGCCTCAAAGTGTTCACATGGGGCATCCCCAGCCACTTCCTCCATATTGGGTGAGTCAGGCCAGGGCAGCTCCTGCAATCCAAAGGCTGACCCTCTGGGGGCCAGGAGAGAGTGGGGAGGGGGGAGGCAAGGACCAGATGACTGGCTGGCCACACATCTGCATGCCAGTCCTAGTTTCCCCGGGCCAAACAAGGACCAAGGAAATAAGGTTTTCGATCTGCTCATCTGTTTATTTATTCATCAGCAAACATTCACTAAGTACTACCAAGCACCAGGTATTCTGTCAAGCATTCGATGTGTGATTTCTAGTCCTTACTGCAGTGTTGCTTAAAGCGTGCTCCAAGAACCCTGTATTACACCCTCCTGGGCTGCTCATAAAAATGAAGATTTCAGCCAGGCACAGTGTAGTCCCAGCTGCTCGGGAGGCTGAGGCAGGAGGATCATTTGAGCCCAGGAGTTCGAGGCTGTAGTGCTCTATATCACACCTGTGAGTAGCCACTATCCTCCAGCCTGGGCAACACAGCGACACCTTGTCTCTTAAAAAACTGCAGATTCCCACTTCCCTCTCCTAATCTACCCAGTCAGACTCTCCAGGGGGTGAGGCTTGGGGGTGTGCATTTTAAACAAGTCCCCTGGGTGATTCCAGTGCACTTCAAAGTTTAAACACTCTTGCCTTAGAGCTACTCTGCATTTTAGGTCAAATTAATGCTGATTTCAGATCAGGCAGCTAAGGCTCAGAGAGCTTTCCTAACTCATTCAAGGTCAACAGTGTCTGAGTTGGATTCAAATTCAAGTCTGTGTGCCTTTCGCTTTCTCAGAGGTGGAAGGGGCACAGGGAGTGAGGCAAAGGGTTGGCCAGGTATTTTCAGGATTGAGGACAAAGTCTTGCACAAAAGTGAACAGCCTAAGGTCACACAGCAAGTTTGTGGCAGAGCTTAGCCCAAAAGAAACCCTGGCATCTTGACTTGTGCCCAGAGCTCTCCCTTCTGGGTGCCCCTGGGGACTCCAATGTCCATGCCCTGGAAGCGGAAACTGGGTCAGGAGAGACACTTAAAGATGCACTCTCCACCCATGCAGAGAGCCCCAGGAGGAGGGTGGGATGGTGGTGGGAGGAATCTAACATCCCAAAACACACACATTTTATGGTGCCCCCAGGTCACCTGCCCATACCTGTCCTCACCTGGTGTGTTTCCTTCAAAGCATCCCCGGGGATCAGGCCTTTGTTGGCAATCTCTGCATATAGCTGAGGAATTTCAGGTCCTCCCCTGGGACAGCCAGGGCCAAGGCTCCTCCTCCTCCATCAGATCTGGAGAGGGGAACCAACCGGGAAAGGGCGCTGGGTGTCGAGAGGCATACCCTCTGGCCCCTGGATGGCCTCAGGGTCTCCGATCTTCCCTGAGTGGACATCTCCCCAGTCTTTCCCGGGTGGAAAGGGAGTGGTGGAGGGGAACGCATCGGTCCCACCCATCTTGGAGCATTGCCTTCAACAGGGAACGCTGCTTATTTCTCCGGTAGAGGGTGGGGGGCTCTACTTCATGTGCTCCTCGCTGCTCCCGTTTCTTCCTCCACCCCCAACCAATTGGCAGAATCCTTCTCTAAAATGCATTTGAGATGTGAGTATAATAATGAAAAACCTTAAGCAGACACGCATGCCCCACCCGGAGAATGGACCCCTGGACCTGTCTCCATCCAGTCAGCCAGTTCCTCCCCGTAACTGTCGACCCCCTGCCCCTGCCTTAGGCTTCCCCTCCCCATCCCCTTTCCCGCTGCCCAGGACTAACCTCGGCTCGGGTTTCCACGCAGGAGGCTGCCGAGGTGGAAGCGCCAGGGTCACGGCCTCTTTATTTTATTAATAACAATGAATCAGAACGTTGCCCGGGAGGTGGACGGGAGACCACGCCTCTGTCGCTCTCGCATAGGCTCTCTCTAAGTGCTTCATTTACATGAAAACTATGGGATTGGGCGAGCCAAACACAAGGGGCGGGGCGGAGGCGGGCGGCGGCCGGATGCTTCTGAGCGCGGGACTCGCAGCACGTTTAGCCTGGGCACAGTCCCCATCCCAGTCCGGATCCCCAGGGGGCTGTTGAGAGGGCTGGCATGGGCGGATCCAACTCCTGATCTCCTTCTCCTTGGTTCATTCTGGCCACAGTCCGCGAGAGACTTAATCTCTCTGCGCCTGATTTTTCTTTCTTTTCTTCCTTCTTTTTCTTTCTTCTTTCTTTTTTTCTTTTTTTCCTTCCTTCCTCTTTCTCTTTTTTTCTTTTTGTTTTTTCTTTCTTTCTTTTTATTCTTCCTTCCCCCTCTCTCTCTTTCTTTGAACAGAGACAGGGGCCCGCTCTGTCACCCAGGCTAGAGTGCAGTGGCACAGTCATAACTCACTGCAGCCTCAAACTCTTGGGCTCAAACGATCCTCCTGTCTTGGCCTCCCAAAGTGCTGGGATCTGGAAAATGGGGACAGTATAATAGTACCTTGTGAGGAGGAAATGAAATAGTGCAAAGTAAAAAGTAAGGATCCCATTCAAACAGTTCCAGGCACCTAGTAAATGTCGAAGAGATGTGCAATATTAAAATTACAGCACTAAGATTATTATTGCAGTCGGGGCCCAAGAGACCACAAAACATTCCTGCCCAGTGGTTTTCAACTTCCATTTGCACATTTCCACTGACTTAGAGCTCACTCTCAATATGCAGTTCCCTCCCTTTTCAACTAATCTTTATTCTGAACTGTCTATATGCCAGCTCCTATTCTGAAACTTTTACATTTACAAGGACATAGTAACCTGAAGGATTGATTACAAAGTTCCCATTTCCCAGCAACCGAAGATCAGAAAAGTTAATTTAGGTCAGGTGCAATGGCTCATGCCTGTAATCACAGCACTTTGGAAGGTCGAGGCAAGAGGATCACTTGAGCCCAAGAGTTCAATACCAGCCTGGGCAACATAGCAAGACCCTGTCTCTAGAAATTTTTTTTTTTTAATTAGCTGGGCGTGGTGGTGCACACCTATAGTCCTAGCTACTTGGGAGGCTGAGGCAGGAAGATTACTTGACTCCACAGGCCACTACAGAGCATCTTCATTTGCTAATTCACTTAGAAATCACATGTGCTGGTATATGCCAGGCCTATGCTGGGCACTGGGGAGATGGTAACATGAATAAAATGTTACTCCTTCTAGATGAAGAGCCTACTGACCAGTGGGAGAAACAGACCTCTGATCAAGTCATCCTGGCATAGAACGGCTAAACATAGCTGCTTAACAAGGATAATGAGCTTTCTGCTTGTCCCTCTTACTGTAAAATAGGAGCCAGTGAGACCCATGTTCCATATCTGGTTCTGGCACTTCCTGACTGTGTGATCCTGAGAAAGTTACTTGATCTCTCTGAGCCCAGGATGGGATGGATGCTTGGTTTGAGTTTGAAGCACAGGGTATGGCCCTAGCCCTCTAATCCACACCAATCAGTAAAACCTAGAGCCAACTCAGAGTGGCAGTCCTGACAATTCACTAAATATTTATGGGGCCAGGTATGGTGGTGGCGGCACATACCCATAGTCCAACTACTCAGGAGGCAAAGGTGGGAGTGAAGACAGGAGGATCACTTGAGCCCAGGAGTTCGAGACCAGCCTGGGAAACATAGTGAGATCCCATCTCTAAAATATATACATATACACACACACACACACACGTATTTATTTCTGGAGCCCATCAGTGAACAAAAGACCAAATTGCCTGCTTTTGTGGTGTTTACATTATAGTGTAGAAAAACAGACCTGAAACGATAAATAAGCAAAACGTAGAGTATGGTGGCTGCTGATAGGTGCTGAGAAGAAAAATAAAGGAAGGTGACTGGAAGTGGCAGGTGTTGGGAGGGCGTCACACTGAACAAGGTTGTCAAGGAGGCCTTACTGAGATGGCAACATGTGAGCAGACCTGAATGAGGGACTGAGCCTGCAGGCCCCAAGGGAAAAGTGTTTCAGGCTGAGGGCACAGTGAGGCTGGAGTGGGGAGTGAGGGGCGAGGGAGGAGTCAAGGGGGCAGGCGGGTTCTCCTGAGCGCTCTCCCTAGCTTTGGAGCTGCCGGGCTGGGCGCCGTGATGGCATGGGATGGTGGGCGGTGGGCAGTGGCAGCATCTTGGGAGGAGAGATGGATGGAAGAAGGCAGGGCCTGGGGAGCCAAGGGTGCGGCAGAGAGGAGCAAAGCAGACTGTTGGAAGAAGCCCCCCGCCTTGTAGGGGGATACAGTGATGAGGGTGGCTGAGGCCAGAAGGGCTCTTAGTAATAACAGCTCCTCCTTTTCTCAAAAGAGCAAAGCCACCCTCCGGGCACACAGAGTAGGATGTCTGTCCCCACCCCGTCCCTGTGACGTGGGGTGGGGCTGCTGTCATTATCCCCGTTTTACAGAAGGGAAACTCAAGGCTGAGCAAGCCCAAGGAAATCAAGGTCAAGATCCAGGGTCCTGCCTTCAGGGGGTGCCATTCGTATGGCCCGCACACCTGGCTGTGGGGTGTTTTCTACACCAGGCTCTTCCAGTGGCTTTGGGCTCACTGAGGCCCAGTAAAGAATGGCAGCAGGCAGTCAAAGGAGTGATGTGGGAAGGTCCCAGGGCCGCACTAACAAGTGAGCAGGGACCACATGGTACCTTAAAGAGGCCAACTGGACAGGATTAGCACAGCCATTCAGAAGGCAAGCAGGTGGGCAGCCATCTTGGACTGTGAGGTGAAGGCCACGTGTTAAAAAGTAGGCCAGCTGCGATGGGTCGCGCTGATAGTCCAGCAACTTAGGAGACTGAGGTGGGAGGATTGCTTGAGTCCAGGAGCTCAAGACCAGCCTAGGCAACATAGCAAGACCCTATCTCTAAAAAAAAAAAAAAATTTAAAAATTAGCCAGGTGGGTGGTGCATGCTTGTAGTCTCAGCTACTCTGAAGGCTGAGATGGGAGACCACTTGAGCTCAGGAGTTCCAAGCTGCAGTGAGCTACAATCACACCACTGCACTCCAGCCTGGGCAACAAATGGCACACAAGAAAGAGCTAAAAGCCTGCCATCCCCGCCTCCCTGCCTTCCTATCTGCGGCTGGGAACCTCCTGTCTTTGCTAACCTGAGAACTCCTCTTACACAAGCCAGTTATTTTTCAATTTTGTTTTATGCAGCTAAATCTCACCCTTCTTGATAAAGCCCCCAGAGATCCCATTCCAGGGGGCCTGCAGGATGGAGGGCAACAGGAAGAAAGAACCCAGTCGCCTCCAGAGCCTAGAGAGAGGGGCTCCTGGGAAGAGACAAGTTCTCCGGAGAGTTCTGACTCCCCCCAGCCCTGATCCTACATTGTCCAAATCACCGTGACTCAATTTCCCTGGTCTGCCGGAAGAACTGATGGCACACACAGAAGGGAGTGGATGAGAATTTATACTTGCAAATGTTATAAATTGTAACCGTAAGTTCTGAATGACCTCATATCACTGGAGAAGGGAGAAGGAACTGGACTCAGACGCCTCGGCAGAGGCAGCGGCGGCAACACACGCTGAAGGTGTACCCAAGGAACGCCAGGTGCTTTGGGAAGTGGTTTGTTCACATGGTCTCACTTCAGCCTCGCGGTAGCCCTAAGAAGTGAGTATCTGTCATCTTACACGTGAGCAGACAGACCCAGAGTGGGCACAGCAAGAAGCTCATACAGTGACCAGGCAGCAGAGTCTGGATTCAAACCCAACCCCGCTGAGTGCACTGTTTCCGGGGCTCATGGAGGGCCCGGTAGGAGGCACCACCCTGCCCAGGCATGGAGGCAGCCAAGCACAGGGGAGGACAACAGGAAAGCAGCAGGGAGAGGGCGGAAGGAGCTGAGAGGCCAGGTCAAGGGGCCTCCCAGCCACAAGCCCGGAGCTGCATGTTCCCACGCATGGGTGTGGCCTTCAGAAATGCAACAGCCCTTGTCAGATGTGGCTTTTGACAGCGACATGGGAGAGGGCCTGCCCCACAGCGAGGTGTGGCTGCTCCTGGCAGGCCCTCCAGAGAGTGAAGGGGAGGCCTGCCCCGCACACCCCGGCTCACCACTCCCCGCCCCACCCGGAGCCCCCCCACATGCCGGGGTGGGGAGAGCCTGCAGCCCCCAATCACATGCATTGTCCTGTCACCCTGTCACTCGCCAGTCTGTGAGCTTCACTGGGGCTGAGAACACAGTTTGCTCCCCTTCCTGGTCCTAGTGTTCAGGGCCCAACACGGCTCCTCTAACTAGGGCACAACCTGAAATTCCTGTGTTCCTGTCCTAGGACTCACGCTGGGACAAGGAAGGAACAATGATGGTTTTCTTCATCTCTGAAGCCACAGCTTAAGAGCTATCTGGAAGGAGTGTGGAGAAATGACAGCCCTCATAGACACCAGCTGGCCTCCTGTGGGGTCTACTCTAAAGGGCCACGTGACTCACTTTCATATGAGTCAAGATGCAGTTTGTTTAAAAAATAAGAATTAAGCCTGAGCAACATAGCAAGATCCTGTCTCTACAAAAAAATAGAAAAATTAGCCAGGCGTGGTGGCAGGTGACTGTAGCCCCCGCTACTCGGGAGGCTGAGGCAGGAGGATCGCTCCAGCCCAGGAGTTTGAGGTTGCAGTGAACTGTGATGATGCCACTGCACTGTAGCCCAGGCAGCAGAGTGAGACTCTGTCTCAAAAAAAAAAAAAGTGAGAATTACTGAATCCTTCTTTGTTGGGCTCTCCCTGGAAGCTGCTGGAAGCCTGGGACGCTGTCCAAGTCTGGGGTGGGGATGTTGCAGAACTCGGCTGCTTCCACTTCCATTGCAGCCAGGAGACTGCTGAGGCCCAGAAGTGACAGGCCCAAAGGCTCAGCCAGGTAAGGGCAGAGCTGGGCACTGTTCACCCACCTGCCCCAGGCGTCCACTTTTCAGAGTAGCAGTGGGCTCTGGATTCTACCAGTGACACATTGATCCTCAACCCTGGTTAGGGGACCCAGATCTAACACAAGGAGAACTGCATCTTACTGTACCAAGGAAAACCGCGAGAGATAGCAGGGACCCCAGGCCCCCGACCATTTCTATCACCTAGAAACGTGTCTTTGGTGTATAGTAGCAGGGCCAGGGACAAAAAAACCACAAGTGCACAAATCTGATGAGTTCCACAAATCTTACGAGTGCTGGGTAGCGTATACATTTGGGAAGACACCTTGAACTCGGCCCTGAAGTCTACTCCCGGGGGAGGCCAGCGTTCAGCCCCTGCTCCTTCTGGGGTTCAAACCTCAGGCCAGAGGTCCTGGCTTCCCAACCTTGGGCTGTGAGTCATCACCTCAGTGTAGGCTGGTTACAGGGACAGCCAAGCTGAGACAGGACAGGGCCCCGCAGCCTAGACTGGGGTACCCCTTGGTTCTCAGTTTCACTCCCCGCTGTGCCGGGCTTTGCCTGTCATTCGGCGGCGCTGGGTCTTGCTGGTACGAGTGGCACTCGGAGGCTTCTTGGTGGAGTCTTGGGCCCGTTGGGGACGCTTCTTCTTGAGCTTCTTGCGGCTGTGTGCGTGTAGCGACGCCGTGAGGGAGGAGATCCTGTGGGACGGCGGAAGGCCTCAGTTTACGCTAGGGGACAGGGTGGTGCGTGGCAGGCTGGGTTGGGGCATAACTGACAACCCAGCTCACAGAGGGGAAGTCAGGACAGGCCCTAAATGCTCAGAGCACCAAATGCATCCCAAAGTTGGCCTGCTCTGCCTCCAGGGTGTCTGCCAGCAACAGCAGCTCAGAGAAAGTCTCCTGACCCTGACACTAAGGGTGCCCGGGGCTGGGCATTCTTGGGGTTGGGGGAGGCCAGGGGCAATGAGGAGAGGCTGAGGACCACCCAACAGGAAAAGCAGAGGGCTGCTCCGAGCCCCACACCTGCCTAATGCCACCCCTCATGAGGAGCAGGACCACAGGAGATGACAGGCAAGGGCTCACCGCTGAGAGAGCAGGGGATCTCTGGACTTCCTGGGTAAGGCTTTGGTTGGCTTCTCCATGGATAACGCCTCCTCCTCGGACCCATCCTTTTGCTAAAACAGCATAGGACAAGGACTGTTACACAGAGTAGTAGATGGGGAGGCCTGGGCTGGGCACCCGGAGCAACCATGACTCTGTCGGCATGCCACATTAAAGGCCTGAGAGGGCTCAGAGAAGGCCTTGGGCAGAGGAGCACCACGTCCACCCTAAGGCAAAGATTACACAGGAGAGAGGCACGTTTCAAAACTCTCTCATGGACTGGGCACGTTGGCTCGTGCCTATAATCTCAGCACTTCGGGAGGCTGAGGCAGGAGGATCACTTCAGGCCAGGAGTTCTATGCTGCATGAAAGAGACCCTATCTCAAAAAACAAACAAACACAAAAACCCTCTCCTGCCTCCTAGTAGTAGTTTATAGTAGACACTCCAACGCACATGAATGAAAATATCAGCAAGATGAGGACGAGATCTGTCTTTGCAACAGACCTTGCAGAAGAATGAGGACAAAATGGAATAATACTTACTGTGATACTTTCCGATATTTTCAATCATATTCCCCCTTTTTTTTTTCTTTTTGGGACAGGGTATCTCTCTTTTGCCTGGGCTAGAGTGCAGTGGCGTCATATAGCTCACTGCAACCTCAAACTCCTGGGCTCACATGATCCTCCCACCTTGGC
>CAUYSK010089893.1:0-25822 GCA_963575035.1 Avahi laniger | reverse complement strand
CATAAAAATGGATAGTTTCTACGTATCTTTGGGTCCTTATTCTGAAGCTTTCCATGTCTAATACAATTTTGATTAAGTAAATTAGTTATGTTTTTCTCTTGTTAACCTGACTTTCCTTATAAGAATGTTAGTTGTGACCCTTATCATAGGGAGAAAAGATATCACATCCTTTCCATCTTTATCCTCCTGAGGTTTCCAACAGCTGGTGCTTTGAGGTGGATCAAATCAGCAGTCCCTGCTGGTTGCTGTCCTGAAGGGAGGGCCCATTGAGGGAGTGGCTATAGCTCTGGGCCCATCTATATTTGCAGGGTCCCAAGATACTTGAAAATCTGTGAGTAAAGGGCAAGAAGAAACAATAAACCCCTGTTCTTATACTTTCTTGACCTTAGTGGGAAAATGGCAAGTTATATCTGAATGAGCCAAAAGAGACACTGCCTTTGCCTTGGGTGGTACTTCGCCCACTCTCCTTTGTCTATAGAGGTCACTGATGGTGGCAAAATTGAACTCCTCTATCCTCACAGAGCTTATTCAGCAAAACCAAAAACAAAACAAAACAAAACAAAACAAAAATAGGCAATCTGCGTCTCTCCCAAGGAAAATTATAAACTATGATATAGACTGAACATTTTTGTCCCCCAAATTTACAAATTGAAGCCTTAATCCCCAATCTGATGATACTTGGATGTGGGGCCTTTGGGAGAGAGTTAGACCATGAAAGTGGAGCCCTCATAAGAAGAGCTCTCCCCTACATGTGAGGATACAACAAGAAGGTGGCTGTCTGCACACTAGGAAGAAAGTCCTCACCAGGAACCTAATCAACAGACACCCTGATCTTGGACTTCCCAGCCTCCATTACTGCAATAAGCATTTGTCATTTAAGCCACCAGTAGATGGTTATAGATTATATTAGATTACATATGAGAAATATGTATATACACAGTTGACCCTTGAACAACACAGATTTGAACTGCATGTATCTACTTATATGCAGATTTTTTTCAACCAAATGTAGATTGAAAATATAGCATTCTCTGGTTACAAAACCTGTGCATCTACAGAGTCAACTGCAGGACTTGAATATATGTGGATTTTGGAATATGCGGGGTTGGTGGAGTTGTCCTGGAACTAATTCCCTGAGTGTACTGAGGGACTACTGACTGTACATGTATATATATTGCAATTTCTTACAAGACCCATTGTCTTCAGGTGCTGGGCACTGTCATTACCATAAAACTCCTTTTAAAAGTAGGCACTGAAGAAGTCCTGTTGACCATAGAGTCTGTGCATCCTTTCACTAAGAATAAGAATGAAGAGTCATGAGGTAATGGGATCCCTTCACTGAAACAGAAACCTGCAATTCATTCCAGCAACTCTCCCTAGCCCCAACATACCTTTTATTGAAATAATTGGAGGATACAGAATATTTACCTTCTCTTACAAACTCATAGCTTTTATAAGTTTCCCTCTTTTTCAATAAAGTCATTCCTTAATCCATATCATGAAATTTTATGGAATTTGTTCCAAGCCTTAGTGGAAGACAAACATTGACCCAAAGTAACCTTAGCTTGCACAACATTGAGAAAAAGTCGTTGCCATAGTAGTCATTGTTGCTGGTCCTGGGGATAGCCATTTCTCCATCTTTCTATGTTGGGACATTTCGATGTGTTTTGGTGTCAACATGTCTAAGTTGTGTTGAATCTGAATCACAACATGAATAAGTTGTGTTGGTCTGTGCCAACCATGGCAATCCCATTCTTCTTTGCCAACAATTATGGAACCCCATTTTAGCAAAATAGGGAGATTCTTGAGGCAGTGCATTTTATCAAACTTACTAATAAAAAAAGGACACTGTAAGATAAAGGCCTTTTATGACATTGTTCATTTTCTTCCTGCCTGTGGTGCTATTGTTTAGGAATATGATAGTTAGTACAATAACGGCCATTTTGTGCTAAGGAAAATCATTATCAACTCTTGATAATGGCAAAACAGAAACTGGGAAGAATCTAGTTTCCAATTGTTCAACTGCTAAAACAATGTCTATATTGAACTTTTTTTTTGGTATGGAATAAATGAATATAATTGTCAAGTATGCATTTTCTTGTAGCTGAGAGATTCTAACTCAAATAGCTGCCCTGCAACAAAGACGTATCCAGTGACTACTGTTTTGAAAAGATAATTACTGTATATGAGAATCCTTTTAATATTTAGAAATTGAATTTGAAATTTTTGAGTAGAAAAACAGAGAAACTGAGGAATTTAGGACAATAGTAAAAGTTTGTTTTTCTCCCAAATAGTCTTAAAAATAATAAAGGGAATGGCAGTAAGTAAAGTGAGACCTTATAATTTCCTACTTACCTCCTCTATTATAAGATAAAAAGCTGAGACATTTTAGAAGAGCTAATATTTTGTAATTTGGGAGTACATTTCTAGTACTATGATGGGTCCCAAAGAAACGACGCAGCAATTCAAAGGACATTGGGTATGAGTTAGCTGGGTCCTGTCCTCATAGTCTCACCAGGCTAACATCAAGTTGTCAGACAGGAATGCGGTCTGTTTGATTCTAGAATCTCCTTTGCAAGCCGATTCAGGTTGTTGGCAGAATCCAGTTCTTACGGTTCTAGGGCTGAGGTCCTCATTTTCTTGTGGTTGTCAACTGGAGGCTGCTGTCAGCTTCATCATACCAACTACTTACATTTATAGATCCTTTCACAAGATAGCAACTTACATCTTCAAAGCTGCCACAGGCCTATCTTTTTGACAACTTCTGTCTCTGGCCAGTAAACCCTCTTTTAAGAGCTTATCAGCTTACTTAGAATAATATCCCTTGCAATTAAGTCAAATTCAACTGACTAGGGAACTTTATTAATATGTAAAATATCATCCCCTTTACCATATAATGGAACCTAATCATAGGAATTATATTCCATCATATTTATAGGTCTCACCCACAATTAAAAAAAGGGGATCATATAGAACAGATATGCAAAGGTCTGGAAATCTTTGAGACTATCTTAGCATCTGTCCACCCAGTGTTGTCTTTAGTATGTAGCTGAAGAAACTGAGACTCAGAGAATTAAGTAACTTGCTCAAGGTCACATGACCAATAAATGCATTGATCAGAATTTTCATCTCCCTGATTTTTAAGCCTATACTGTTTCCACTTGTAACTTCTGCCGAAGGAATTTATAAGCACTCAGTTGAAACTCTATAGAAAAAAAATTTCCTTATAATTATCAATTCCATTAATAATCCAAGAGGTAAATCATGTCAGTATCATTTTTATTTAATGTATTATCTTTTTTATCTTTAGTTTACATAGATATATTTTTAGGCTTTCATAGTTTTCTTTATGAATTCAATTTTCCTAATGTAATTTTTAACAGAAGATAATTCTTCAACTGTTAATTCTAATGGCACACGGATTTTCAAAAACTTATATCTCATATTTTAGGTATCACAACACTGCCTAAGCTTCAAGATAGGACTTATTCTCTATTTTTAAGAAAACTTAAACATAACTGTTCAAATGAGAATCAAGATAATCTAGTGACTCATAAACAGGCCTTGATTAAAATTTTGACTTTATCACTTATTAACTTTGTCATCTTGCTAAATTATAATACTTTTCTGGCTTAAATTTTTCATCAATAAATGAGAATTATTTGTGTCAAAGATAAAAAAACCAGACACTAAGTGGTAAGGATAGCTCTCAATCAGTAATATAATATTGCAAGAGGGAAGAGTCTCAACTTGAATTTATACACAGGTGGCTGGGCATTTTAAAGGGAGGCTGAGGGAATAGGAAAGGGAGTAGGCAGGGACTTAATATTCAGTCAGGAAACTGAAAAATTACAAAATACAGGAAGAGAGGTTAGTCCACGTGAAAACGATTCCAGTTTGCTAGCTGGCTCTTATCGAAGTTAGTCTCCTACCCTCTAACAGAAGCTGAGAGACAGGGCCCAGTTTTCAGGTACTGGCTGGAAGTACCATAAATTGTTTTGGTAGCCTTGAGTTTTCTCTGGCAGGCACTTTACGTGGGGCTAGGGTCATCCTAAGGATGTGGCCTTGCACTGCTAGAAACTATGTTAGTTTTTTTTCCAAATCTTTGTAGGCCAAGATTGAGACTTAGTTAAGAAAGAGTTCAGAGTAGCCTTGCTATAGTTTGGTCAAGGAGAGATTCTTTGTCATTAGTTTGAGGATTAATTATAATTATGTACTTACATTTTTCTGATGCAAAATTTCGATGCAAATAAGATCCCTAAATATTATTTTAAATCACGCTTGTTTACTTTATTAGCAATTTTTTTAGCTATTTAATTTTATTAGCAAGACACTAGAATAGAGAACTGTACTAAGGGAACATAAAATATATAAACAAAAACATGTTAGCATAGGCAGCGAATATATTTTCTGCTTCAGAATTGAAATGAAAAGATAAAAATGTTAATATAATGGATACTGGCTTCCCATGAATAGCTTTCTTATTTCCCTAGCCTTTATAATTGTGATTACTACAATAATAATTGCATTGTTAGTTTATTAATGATATTCATTTTGACTGATTTGAATTTTTTAACAGTCAAATATAATTGCTCTGTTGCTTTTTAAAACAGTTATTCTTTTTGTGATTATTATTAGGGATCAAGGGTTTGGACACTTTAAACAGGCAAGTTTTTATGGAATTAAAAGCCTCGCATGTATTATGAAAAATGCCATCATTTTAAAACAGCAAAGGGAAAAAAGGTCATTAAATTCTTGTCTTGCAAACAACATGTGATGATGAGCAGTGCTGGGCAGGTCACCGAATTCCTTCTCTTGCTCTCTATCAACAAAATAATATTATAGCAATTTGCTGTGATTAGTATTCTTATTTTGTTCCTGAATCCAAATTAAGCCGCTGAAAAAAAATATAAAATTCTGAAACTACAGTTGAAACTCATCTCTCTCTCTCTCTCTACACACACACACACACACACACACACACACACACACACACACACACAGACAGAGTTATATAACATATTTTCAGCATCTTTGAATCTTGCTTCAGTATCTTCAACACAAAGAATGCTAAGAATGACTTTGTAACCTCTGTAATGGAATCATAAAATGTAGTAGAATCTCACCACACATGTACATATCTGGAGGGACCTTGGACCATCTAGCTAAACTCCCCTTTTTACAGGTGAGGAAACTGAAGGAGAGGAAGACTCAGAGCTTTGTGTAAGGCCAGCCAGCTTCTCTTGAGCTGGGCTTTCTGGTTCCCAGTGCACTGCTCTTCCTGCCCTCTCCACTGTGTGGCTCTCTCCTGCTCTCTTTCTCTCTATTATTTTTCCTCATCTGACTTTTGTTTATTCATCTTAGTATTTTTTTCCTCTATGCTTTCTGGGGAAAGAAACCAACAATGTTTGTTTACTAGAGTAAACATTATTGACTACAAACATTTAAAATGCAGAAGAAATGCCTCTAGGCATAAAGCAACGGCATGCAGCAAGTGACACTGCAGAAATGAATTTTCCTTTTTTTGTTAAATTGGAAATCATTTTTTTTATTTCACAAGATTATGGGGATGCAAACGTTTTGGTTACGTAAATTGCTTTTTGCACCATTTGAGTCAAAGTTATAATTCATAGAAGGTCTAAGCATACTTGCATTCAATGCCAAAATTGACAGTCAAGCTTTGATAAGATGATTTCAAGACCCTTACTCTTCGCCCTGTTCCTTTTCTGCTGTTTGCAATTCATTCTCCACAAGACAACCAGGTTAGCTTTCAAATATAATGGATTCAGGATATACTATTTCTTTTAAAATCTTTAACAGACTCCCAATGCTTCTGACACATAAAACAAAAATAAACTTCATCAACTCATTAACTGGGCACTGAAATCCCTTTGGGCTGTCAACTATGCTTTTAGGTTTATCTCACATCTTTGGCTCCCTCCCACCCTGGAGTGGAGCCACCAGTTTTCTTGCCATTCCCTAGGTAGCTATTCCTTTTCCCAGATGCATGCGTTCCCTTTCCACTTGCTGAGATCCTATTCATGTACACATTTTTTTCACATTAGTTTTATTGAATTTGCTGGATTGAATGCTTTCTTTGAGCTTCCCCTTTTTTTGGTGATTTAAAAAAATCTACATACTGATTTTCTTCTATTATACTTAGGATTACTCTTAATTTTTTCTTTGGCTTTTCTTTTTCAAAATTATTTTTATGAAAATTGAATATATACAAAAATAACATTTATAACATTTGAGTCAAAGATAAAGACTAGTAACAAAACAAATACCCATTTACTCACTGTCTACTTTGGAAAAAAAAACAAACAAAAAATTACCCCAAACTCTGAGGCCTCTGAAGGCCCATTCCAGAGCCCATTCTCTTTTTCTACTCACAGATGAAAATACTCACTGGTACTCTGATTCAACTGATTTTTTTTGATACTTTTACCACATATGGTTGTGTCCCTAAACAGAATGTTGTTTGGTTTTGCATTGTTTTGAACTTACAGAAATAGAATTTTACCGAATCTCCTAACTTGCTTTTTTTCTCTCACCATTCTGTTACCAAGATTCATCCATTTGATGTGTGAAGGCATAATTTATTTCCATACTATATATGACTATAGCATATGCCTATACTGCAAGTTATTTATATACTCTTCAACCAATATTTTTATTTGTAGCAAACAGTACAAATGATCTCATTTGATACCTATTTCCTATCTTTTCTGGGCTGCCTTGGAGTACAGCAAAACTGGAGGACTTCCCAGACTCCTTTACATTTATTATTCTGGATAGGATCTTGGCTTCATATATTCATATTATATTATAATATATCATGAGTATATTATTATATCTTCCCTCTGATAATTTAGAATATTTATTATCTTTATTAAAAGTTCTTGGCTATTTTTTTCTGAAATTTTGTATCATATATGATGTTGTCCATCTTGTTTCTTTTCATTTATGGAGTTTGTACTTCTCATATGCGGAGTTATTTTTGGCTTATGAGGTCAGGTTTCCATGTTAGGCCATCGTCTGTGTCTCTCCAAGTGATTTTGGATAAAGAGAAAGGGACAGATGCATTAAAGAGGTCCCAAGAACCCATTTGCTGCTGTTCTATGAAGAAACTTCTTCGGTCCCAGACTCCCCTATAAAATCTTGAAAGAAGCACCAGCTAAGAAGATTATCACCTCACGCTGCAGTCCCGGCAGGGATGGGGAAATGAACTCACTCACGGAAGGGGCTGGTCTGGCTGCACCTATTTTCATGTCTCCTTTCCCTGGTATATGGATTCTTTGGAATGGATGTCTTATATGTTTTAATATTTATATATTTTTGGTTTAAATATTTCTTAAAATGTATTAAACAAATTTGTCATAATTCATTGATAGTAAAAGATTTTCTAATACATTATCATCTTGAACTTGATACAAGTTTGAACATCTAAGTAGGCTTTCATCAAAAATATATAAAGGAGAGTCACATAAAACAAATGCTTTCATATCCCATGTGCCTCCAAAATAAACGTGCCTTCTCATTAAAATTATATTCTTAATTTATCTTCTGTATATAAAATTTAAAAATGTCAGATTTTAAGAAAATTTAAAACCTCGTATCAATATCCTTTCCTCTCTCTTCCAATACCAATAATAGTGTACACCCCCTCTCACGTAACTTTGCTAATTCTCTCAAGAAAATAAATACATTGCTGCTGGAGTTCTATTTATTTATAAAATTTTTTGTGTGCTTACCAAAAAAGATTATCTATTTTCATTCTCCCCACAAATCATTGGGTTTAAAAGTCTATGTTAACATTATCTTTTTTGAATCGTGTAGTATCGAAAGTGAATATAAACAATTTGAGATTTTGCTAATTATTCTTGCTAGGAATATAAAAAACTTCTCAAGTACTGCTAATAACTATTACTTGGGTCTTGCGCTCAAGAATTTAATTTAAAAAAACCTAAGTATCATATTTTCTTCTGTAATTTCTTTGATGATAATCTCTATTACAATGATGTTGCCTTACCAAGCTCAGAGTGAATGCTTTCAACACATTCCCATTTAGTATGATGTCGCTCTGTATTAATGAGGATTCTTTCTAGCGTGATAGATTATTGTCATGAATGGTTGTTGAATTTGTATAAATATTATTACTTAATCTATACATATGATTAAATTATTTCAATATGGATTTTTCTGGAGATGAATTTTCCATAATTTCGATTGTAGGAAAATGCTTTTTTTATTTTATTAAGATGAAATTCATATACAGAAAATTAATCCTTTTAAAGTGAATAATGCAATTGCATTTACTATATTCACACTGTTGTGCAACCACTACCTCTATCTTGTTCTAAAACATTTCATTTCCATTTTTGAAGGATATTTTTATGGATATAAAATTTGTTAAAAGACTTCGCCCCCTGCCCCTTCTCCCACACAAAGTCCTTAGAGGGTATAGATTGTCTTCTGGTTCCCAATGGGTTTTTTGCAAATTAAGCTCATGTTGATGTTCCTTTGAAGGTGATTTGTCTTCTCTTTCTGGCTATATATAAGATTTTATATTTGTCTTTGATTTTCTGTAGTTTTACTATTATGTGATTAGGTTTAGTTTTGTTTGTATTTATCTTGCCTGAAAATTCTACAATGAGATGCTTGATATTTTTTCCATCAGTTTTGGATAATTACCAGCCGTTATTTATTCAAACATTGCTTTATCTTCATATTCTTTCTTTTTTCCTTTGGAATGTCTATACATTTGTTTGATCCTTAAGTTCTTTCAAAAGTTCACATTTTAATTTTTTCCTCTGTGTTTGTTTCACATATTTTCTCCGACTGTTCCTGTTCACTATTTCTTTTATCATGTGAAATTTGCTTCTAAATATATTTATGAAATTCTTCATTTGGTCATTCTATTTTCTATTTTTATTTTCAGAAATTCCATTGGATCACTTAATATTTTCAGTTCTTAGCTTAAATTTTCAAGCTTTTTTTTAATTTTCATGAACATAACAATAATTAATTTAAAATCTATGTCCAATAACTTTATTATTAATAGTTGAAAGCCCTTGGGGTTTGTTTCATTACTTTTTATTTCTCATGGATTTTGTCACATTGTATATGCACATTATATATGTATAATGTCACATTGTATAGGTCACATTATATATGCAAATGCCTAGCCATTTAAAAATAATGCTGGATAACACACATATATATATATAAATGAATGATAATTTGAAGTCTACAATTATGATATCTTCAAAAAAAATTTGTGTTTCCTCATTCAGGGCCAGAAGGGGCACCTAGCGGCATTGACAAAGACAGAATACAACCCACTTTCCACTAATCAGAGAGCGAAATGATTCAAACCTCAGTTTCTGTACCTTCATAGGTATAATTTCCGTTACTTCTGTGTTTTTCTAACCAAAACCTAATGAGAGGCTTTATTAGACACTTCCTTATTTGCTGGGCTTTTTATTTTAATTGTTGCCCCATTTGTAAGCCTGTGAAATCATGGCTTAGCTTCTTCACATCTCAGCTGTTTCTTTTAGAATAGCCAAATGCTTACAGGGGAAACTCAGGCTCTCCTTTCTAGAATTCCTTCTTCTCTTAGATCTTGGCCCCACTGATCTCTACTGACTAGCACCGCGATGCTTTTATATACAAGCTTTTCTTTTTCCGGTTTTTCCTTTTTAATTGTAACATATGTGACAATTCATCCAAATTTCTTAATCCATTATTAGTGAAGCCTGAAATGCTGGCTCACAATTTTATATTTATCTGAATTATCACTTAATACTGAGGGTGAAATGAAGATATTATATTTTTATGTAAATCGTAAGAATGTACCAACAATAGACCCCGCTGGAGCTGAATTGTGTTACACCACAATTTATGTATTAAAGCTCAGACTCTAGTACCTCAGAATGTGACTATATTTGGGGACAAAGGGGGCTTTTAAAGCATTCAAAAAGTTAAAATGAGGCCATTACGGTGGGCCTCAATGCAATCTGACTGATGTCCTTATAAGAAGTTGAAATCTGGACACATAAAGGGACTTCAAGGGTACGCACTCACAGAAAGGACCCTGAGAGGACACAGAGAAAGGGCAGCTATTTGCAAGCCAACAAGAGAGACCTCAGAAGAAACCAAACCTGTTAAAACCTTGATCTTGAACTTCTACCCTCTAGAGCTGTGCAAAAATGAATATCTGTTGTTTAAGTCACCCAGTGTGTGGTATCTTCTTGTGGTAGCCCGAGCAGGTTAATACATACCCCATGTCTTCATAAAGGAAAGTACTAATACTTTGACTTCCAAACAATTTCAAATCACAGCAGACATATGAAGTAATAATATTTTTGTAGTGTGCTGGCATAAGTAGATGAAGACGCTCAAGGCCACAGATCAGCCCAGAGGTTTCGGCTGTTCTAGTCTCCACCAGCCACACTAAGGGCTAAAGGTATCAATATCTCATGTGCATCTGTAAGCCATTTATGACACCTCAAATGGAAAGTGCTTTTCCAAAGAATAAACCTCAAGAAGACGTAAAACAACCTCATAAGAAATATCTGAAATGCAGGGGAGGAAATTTCTTTCTTTGTATAAACTGAAACTCCAGGCAGAGTTTCACAATGGCTATTTTTTTAACCTTTGTTGAACAGAAGGACAGTAATCTAACTGCTGACTTCTCTCAGTAAAGCAAGCCCAAACCTCTCTTATCACCTTCACCTTCTAGCCACTCTTTCCTGATTCTGCACTTGGATTCCAACAAGTTGTGAGGCTAGATCTGTGAGAGGCTAGATCTGTGAGTACAGCTCCATTCTCTGCTTTGAGTATTCCTTCTGTCTTTGGAAGCTACAAAGACTTTTATCTTGTATTTGATTTATGTTTTTATTTTCTCTTTCTATATTTTATTTATCATCAGTATATCTTTTGAACACAGGTGATGCACCGAGGGCACAAACAGATGGTGACATCTTAATCCAAGTCCAACATAGCTGTTATTCAGTTCTCAAGTTACTCTTTGCCTGAAATATTGGCTTATCACCTACTACATGAGAAATCATATGTTATCAATTACTTTAAAGTACATGAAAACACCCAAATTTCAATTGGACACTTGAAAATTTGACATTACTAAAACTATTTGGTAACTATTTAGAAGACATTATTTTTTTCCTTGGAACAATAAACACTAAAGTCTATATTTTCTGGTAAAATTCTGTTTCCAAAAATGTTAGTGCTGAGGATTAATTTTTCTTAGTTTAAAGCAGTGGTTCTCAACCAGGGATAATTGTGACCCCCACCACAGGGACATTTAGCAATGTCTGAAGACATTTTGATCATTTGACTCAGGGATGCTTTTGGCATCTGGTGCGTAGAGGACAGGGACGCTGCTACACACTGCAATGCACAAACATACCCACACAATGAATACGGTCCAATATTTGAACAATGACTATGATGCCGAATTTGAATAGTGCCAAAATTGAAAAAACCTGGTTTAAACCTATAAGGCAATATTAAAATTGTCAAATAAAAAGTTGTACGAGATTTCGATTTGTAATGTATCATAATTTAAAAATATCTGTGCCTCAATTTTTCCACCAATATAGGTTGAACCCATCCATACATCTATCTCTTGCATAGGTCTTTGTGAGCAATAGCAGGTGGATAGAAAAGAGATTTACAGCACTGTAAGATCACAGCACTGAATGGAGTTTAGTCATAAATCAAATCAGTAGAACAGAACTTTTAGAAACATGGTGAATGCATTAAAATAATCTCTTTTCCTTTCTTCTTCTAATCCTGTTCTACCAGAGAAAATTCAGGTTAGTTTAGAACAGAGGGTACTAAACATTATCATAGAACATAGGTATTCTAGATATCTCCTGCCTTCTTGTCCTTTTTCTATCTTTAATCTATGAACTCAGATTCTAAATTAAGGACCAGTTTGAGTTTCCTCCGAAGAGCCCACTCTAAAAGCATTAGAGTGCTATGTGGGTGCTATTGAAGATTTCATGGAGGGAAGAGGGAAGATACATACGTATCTCTCTCTATATATACACATATATAAAATATATAAATATATAAATATAATATATATGTTTTATCATTCTGTCTGGGAAGTATCCAGCCATTGTTAATATAACGAAAACTGCTTACGTGACATCGACGTAACCTGGCAGCCAAGGAGAGCGCACTGGGATGCGCACGCGTGGACAGTGGCGCCCTCGCCCTGAGAGTCAGCGGGCGCCAGACTCCATGCAGTCTGTGCACTGTGTGGCCATTGCATCCAAAATGACTGAGTAAGCAGAGCAACCAGTCTGCATCCAAATTTGGCGTTAAGCTTGAACATTCCTCCACGGAAACTATTCGTGTGATTCAGAAGGCTTTTGGGACGATGCAATGAGTGCGCTCCAAAAAAAGTGTGGCACAAACACTTCAAGGATGGTTGAGAATCTGTAGAAAGTGGCCCACCTTCTGGAAGGCCTGCAACAAGCAGAATACCTGAGAATGGTGACCCTGGACGGGTTAGGTTAAGAGACTCTGGGAGAACTGTGTGAGCTCCCAAGGTGCCAACTTAGAAGGGGACCGAGGCATCATTGCCCTATGTGCAATTACCTTCTTCGTTAAATGTCTCTATTTTTCATATTACGTGGCTGGATACTTTCTGGCCGGAAAGTATTACGGAGAACATATGCACCGCACGGCTGGCACACAGACTCACACAAAGCAAGCACACATACGGACATAAACACACACATGTGCGCGCTTGCTCCACATCCATGAAAATATTTCCTTGAAATGGCACTAGATTTTCTTTGCTTACTATCCTTTCTCTTTTTTTTTTTCTCATTCTCATTTATTTTTAGATAACTTCTAGACTTCTCTGCAATATTTTCCTCCTACAGATGGCTCAGAAATCGACTGCAGTGTCCTGTCCCTGGCTTCAGTCTATTCCCGGGTGTGCCAGGATATTCGAGGCGACTCTATTAATCTACCCGCCACGGAGTCTGGCCGCGGCGTAACTGCCGCTTTCCTGTCCAAGGCAAAGACTCTCCTCAGGCAGAAGTTCACGAGTGTGGCCTGAGCTGTCATTTGTAAGTGGTATTTGTCTGTTTTATTTCTGTTACATCAAAAAATAGATTCAAGTCAAGGTTTTTTGTTTTGCTTTTTAAACATTTGTGTATTTTTATCCAGGTATACAGGTATATTCTCGACTTTTTCTAAGGAAACAGTGTTATAGCCAGCAACAATGGCCTACATAAAGTACTAACCCTCTGCTATTTTTTTTTAACTAAACTATACCAAAATTAAAGAGGCCACCAATAATTTACAAAAGTACGAGAATGAAGCTACTACAGACAGAATAAACCATTTGTACATTTCCATAAACAAAGCACTCATTTTTCTTCAGCTTTTAGGAAACTGGTGGGGAAGAAAACGAACCCTTTCTAAATACTAAAAATTAAATCAAATTGAATCATGCTCTCCAAAAGTATGAGGTGTTTACACTGGACTTCAAGTTGCTTTGCACTATTTCAAACATGAGACATGTGTGGTTTTATTCATGTAGCTCTTTCCATTTTCTATATGTAAGTATAAATTGCTCACATTCGTTTTGTAGAATTTCATATAAATGTATTGCTGAAAGCAATCTCTCCCAAAGCAAATATCCATTATTTATCTTCCGAACTGTCTTTAAGCACAGAACTGCTGTAGAGGCTTTCTCTCTATAAACACGCAGAGAGAAAGTTGTTGTTAGATGCCTCAGTCGTGCTGTGCTTCCTTGACCTCATGCTCTATCGGGATGCTGCAGTTACACAGTGGGAGAATGCAGGCTTCCAGTTTGACCAGGACATTTTAACGAGAAAAAGCGTGATTTATGAACTAGCTATTCAAAACTTGCCATCCTTCTATGACAAAGAATATAATCTTTTGTGGAATATTTTTGTATTCCACAAAAGAATCTGTGATTAGACAAATCCATAGACTGATGTTTATTTATCTTGCCACTTAATTCTGAGCCACTTATTATCTCTCAAATGAGTGCTGATGGAAAGAAACCAAATGTGTTTTTTCATTACATCCATTAATAGTTGAGTTCTATCCAAGCTCATTGAAATTTGTTTCCTCCCTAAATCGTGAATTGAGATGAAATTTCTAGGACCAATATAAAAAATATATTGTTGAACATATGTAATATTTACTTGATCACTATACCTTTTGAGATTTTCTCTGGTGGGCATAGGTGCTTAGTATAGGCACTTTCTGACTTTCTGATGTCCTAAGGAATGTTAATCAATTTGTGGAGCAGACATTATTTCCACATGTGGCTTAGAAAGGCTGTCATCTCTGTGACTGAAGCATTGTACTTCTGGCCAGTGAGCCCGTTTTGATTTTAAAGGAGAAGGGCTTTTATGGCTTTATTTTTATGGACACATTAAATTATATATGCATGAGGATCCTACAACACACTGTTTCATAGTGAGCATTATGAAGTTTTTAGTGTGCCTTCAGCTTCCTAAAAAATTACCAATAATAGCATTATAATAAAATTACCCTACAATTGTAACTGCTTCTTTAAAACACTACATGTAGAATGAGAATTGTTTTAATGGGCAAAACATACCATTAAAATATCATTTTAGAAATCTACATTGAATAAAGCCTATTTGCCTATATGAGGTTTCATTTATATAAATTTTCTTTTGAGAAAATAAATTTTTAAATTAAACAAATTTTCCTTGCATTTATAATTACAATAGAAAGCCTATCGATATGAATAAACCCTAAAGATAGAAATTTAAAGAAAAATAAAGATCAAGTACTAACTTCTGCTTTCTCCGTTATTATATTTATTACTGACTTTGTATTCTAAGTTGTGTTGTGGTAACAGTGGTGGTGCTAAGAGAAGTTCTTACTTCAGTTCAGATAAGACCTGTGGCCCATACAAAAGACGTATGTTTATACTTTCTCCAAACAGATTCTGCCTGAAAAATAGCATAACAAGCCTTCTATTCATATCTGCAAGACCTGCAACAGGTCCACATTTCAAATGCTTGAATGTTTAAAATTCACAAGACCAGCTAAAAATCTACTAAATAAAATACATTATATCCTTCTTCCTTGACAAAAATACCTTTGTATTTACAAAATGAAAAATATGTATAAAGCTGTTTTTTTATGACTAAAAGTCATCAAAAAAGATGACTATATTTAACTATTATTTCACATGTTGATGTTCTAGTAGTATTAGCAATGAAATAAAAGCATGTAAAATTTATATATTAATATTATCATATATACATACATATTCTATAAAATTTATTTTTCTTGGCTTGATTGGAGTCCACTATTCAGTATGAAGAGACCTAATCCGTTTACATAGTGCGCTTTACCTTCTCTTTCAGCTTTGCTTCATGTCCCCAAGTTCGAAACACTTTGATCAACTTCTATAAAGAGAGCAAACTTTGTTCCAGAATACTTTTGGAGTCTGAGAAGTGTTAGAGTGTTCTAGGTTTGGAACTATAAAAATCCTTGTTTGAACTCTGCTCTAGTTGTTTTCCTTCAGAGGTGCCTGTTGCCTGCAATTGCTGAGTACTGCCAAGGTTCTTAATAAATACAAAGCAGTGCTCTTGTGTTTTGATATGGAATAGTTGTATGTTTGTTAATTTCAAGTAATCTGAAATTTGTTTTGATTTTCCTTTTGATCTGTGAATTTTTTAGAAAGTCTTAACTTCAACTAAAGTCTTAATTTTTAGGAAGTTGACATAGAAGCAAATATTAAGGTTGGGGCAGATGTGAAAGTAGTGGGGACATGGAGAACTCTGTTGTCCTGGTCTCTTCACGGAAAGGAAAAGAGAGGCTATACTCTCCCAACCACAGGACTCGGCAATAATTTTGTTCATCAGAGATGCGGAGGCCCAGGCAGATGAGGTGGTCTCCCAAAAGCCTCCCGAAGGACTCAATGCACAAGATAGACAATTGCTTGTATTCTCCATACACATAGGTGTCCTCTGGTGTGCACAGGCTGGCCCCAGAATCTTGTCTTTGAATCTGATTCGCATTCTTATTCCACAAGCTAAACAGAAGACTATATGGCATGTACCATGGAGAATTCGTGTCTTCAGATCTATAGATACCATCTCCAGAATTTACCAGAAAGATTATTTTAGTTGTGTGGTATTGCAGCAAAGGATATGAGGAAAAGAACAATAGCAATGTGTGCTCAAATCACGTGTCAATTGAAATACACACGTGCCTTCAAAATTGAAGATATGATATAGTTGATTTACAATTTTTTTTTTTTTACCAAAGCAAGTCAAAACAAACAAAAATGACATGTTAGCAAATTTATTGTTAAAAATTTCTTGGGAGAGCACTATGTCGGGGACCCATGGTCTTTTAATAACTCTAATAAGCCAGTTTTTTTCTCCACTAGGGTAACAGATTAATGTTTTTTTGTTTGTTTGGGTTGAAAATATGTTGAAGTCTTTTGACTACTATTTGGGGACATGTTGTAAAATATATACTTGTAACACCTATGATTGCAATAAACCCAATAAAATGCTCATGCTGAGATGCACAGGGGATAAAGACTTACTTGGGAGATAGCAAATTTGTGTCTTCTACCTCATGCTTAAGCTCATGCAAAAATGGAAATTGTTCCAATGATTTACATTTGATAATTTTAATCTCATTCATACCTTTTTGAAATACAGACTTGAATTAGTGCAAGTGAAATGTATGTTCAAAACTTGATGCTACTTTGCTTCCCATGTTTTAAAGACGTAGATTTTGAAAAAATTCTATTTATTTGCATATGTTGGAGAAAGAGTTACCAGACTTGTAGTGTGTCATAATGAAAAACATTGGATATTCATGTTTTGGTAAGAATAATTTTTTTTATTCCTGATATTTTGGGAAAACACGAACGAGACTTCATTTTTTTTTTGTTTTCTTCTTAAAAAGAAAGTCAGTACATATAAAATATATCAGTTCTTATTTTTATTGTACATAATTGAATACCATGAGATTTGCTTTAATCTTAGTAATTTATTTATACATTGATTAATTAATCTAAGTAGATTTGATATTAGCTTTTGGAACAGATCCAAAGAACTTATGCTTAACATTTTAAGAAAACAGTTACTGCCAAACTCATGCAAGTGCAAGTTGTGACTCAGATTGCTACCAGATGTTGAGTAGCAAAAATATCTCATATATATATATATGTGTGTGTGTATATCCACTCTGTGATTTTAAAATTTAAAAAATGTAATGTAAGGTCTTTCTTCTACTTCCCCATACACAATTCTCATTGTTATAACTTTCTTAAAGGGATTGAACCTTAATTGTAAAGTGCCACTGCAATCCATGCTAAATATGTCCTTTCTAAATGTATTTATGCATTAAGTGGATTTACTATTATAATATCACTAGCTTCAAAGATAACTCACAATTGAATATTAATGCTTAGAATAAAAATGCAAAGCTTTTCTACGTAATGAAATCTAGAATAAAATAAAACAGGCAGACTGAGCAGGGCAAAATAATGTGCTTCAAAAACAGTAAGTATTTATCACTAACTACAAAGCTGATTAATTATAAGGTGAGGTTGCAAGCGGCCAGCACCCTTAACTCTCTGACTATAAAGAAAGCAAGCAATTATAATTGCTACGAATATCAAAACAGAATAAATGCCAATTATAAATTCTTATAGTTCTGAAAACTTAATGAGATGGTAAGTATTTAGTCATATAATTTTATTGCTTAAAGGAATCAGAATATCTCAATCTCCTTATTTATATATGGGGAAATTATAAGCCATCAAGATTAATTGACCTGCCTAAGACCACAGAACCAGTCAGTGACAGACCAAAGTTTAAAAGCCAGATATCTTAACTCCTGTCATGTGATCTTTCAACTGTATCAAACAAAAAGTGCTACAAAAGATTGTTTTAGGAAAATGCATATATTTAAGGGCAGAGTTTTGTCAACAGATGGACCTTATTAAGTTGCTTTAGATTTTGCCACTTAGTAACTTCTTGACTGTGGTAGATTTTATGATCTTTCTTAGCCTCTATTTTATATTATATAATATGTTTATAAATATAGATTCTACTTGGAAAGAATTTTGTGAGGAGTAAATAGAATGCTTTATTTAAATACTTAGCATAAGGCTGGGTATGGTGGTTCACAGCTGCAATCCCAGCATTTAGGGAGGTCAAGACAGGAGAATGTATTCACATCCAGCCTGGGAAACAAAGCAAGAACCCATCTCTACAAAAAAAAAAAAATTAGCCAGACATGATGGTGGGCACCTGCAGTCCCAGCTACTCAGGGTACTGAGGAAGGAGAATCAGGAGATTCACTTGAGCCCAAAAGTTTGAGGCTGCAGTGAGGTATAATCTTGCCATTGCACTCCAGACTGAGCAACGGAACGAGACCTTATTTCTAAAAATAAATAAATAGATAAATAATAAAATAAAATAAAAATCAAATGCTTCACATAGTAATTGGCACATGGTAAATGCTGCATAAACATTATTTGTTATTGTTCATTATTGTTTTTTGTCAGAACATACTAATAAATACAATATGGACTTTTAAAAATAGTTTATTTCACTGGAAGGCCTGGAATTAAGACTTTCAGATTCTCTCGGCTTTCGTCTCCTTTGAGATTTCCTATTGATCCATGTAATTTCAAATGCCCATCCATAAACAGACAATTATATGAACAACTCTGTCTTTTCAATCAAATGCTTTGCATTAATCATTAATATTTAAAAATTTGAAATGATATTATGAATTATATTAGTGTTATTACAACACAAATGAAGAACAATGTTATGCATATTTGGGGTATTTGGTTGGGGTCCCTTTCTTTCCTTTCACCTGCTGTATACGGTTTGTCTTGAAGTTTCAACAGTTCTACTTTCTTCATTCTTGATAATAGTATTCTAAATCACACACCTGGGTTAACTCAGCAAATATCCCAGCCCGCTAATCTGTTTTGGGCACCTTCCAGCTCTTTTTAGTCTATTTAATCCTTTGCTGCCAGACTTGTCCAAAGAAATGAGTCCACAGTGAGTCCATAATGCTTGTTCTGGCAGTCAGATTTTGCCATCCCTTCCACTTTAATGCTTTCATTATACTTAACCTGTTTCACAAACACATAACTTCCGCTCCCACCAGGATTTTACCTCATTCTCTCCCAAAAATGACAGGCACTTTTTCATATCTTGATTTTTAGTTATGCTCTTTATCCTGCCTAGAATGCTCCTTTACCAAACTTTCCTTAGTGTTGATTGCCTGGCAGTTGGTTCTATACCAATTATACTGATCTTGCTTTTACTATTTTGTAACTTTCACAAATTTGTGAGCTCCTTGAGTGACCCAGCAACTTAAACATAGTACACGCTAGGTCCTCAACCAATGTTGTTTAATCGATTCATTGTAAATAAGATAGTAATTTTGGGTATGAAATGTAAACACTATTGCAAAGTGTATTTGTGGAATGTTAGCACATACGCTTTTCTGAGTATGTGTAACAGAACTTTTCCAAGTAATCCTCAAGGTTTCATAAATACCTATTTCCAGATTTCTGTTCACATCAGGAATCATTTGGCAAGATTTTTGAATTAATTTCTAATAGACTCTAAGTTTCAAGGCAGCACGTTTCCTCCTTTACAAATCCATAGTGCTTCTCTCACTCTATAAAGAGACGCATCATGTAACTTCGGGGGATTAGATAGCAGATGTGGCAGCACTTGCAGACTTAATAGGGCTAAAAGTTGACCCTGAAATTTATAAAGGGAATTGTTAAAAAATTGAACGTATACCTTTTCTTTTTACCAACAGTAGAACAAGTGACTAAATGTTTCCCTGGGAGCTTAGTATCTGCTGTGAAAGATGCTGCATTGGAAAGGCAGCCTTGTTTCTTCCAGCCCATCTCAAGAGACCCTTCAAGCTGCTATCAGGTAGTCATCTAGGAATTAGTCTTGAACTTAAATGCACACCAGCGTCTGAAGGTTGAGACAAAATCTGGTTAAGCAGTTCATGAAGAGTGCTCTAGAATAATTCTCTTGACATGTGGGCACTAAACCACATGTTTTTGGTTGTATTTGTTCTTCCCAAATATTATTAACAGGAAAAATCATGATAGATTTGTTCCAGTACAGTGTATTCATAATATAGAAAATAACATTGAATTTTACATTTTTATACATATCCAAAAGTGATTATTTAACCTAAGAACAACTAGCAGAATTTGCTGACCATTCTGGATATATTTTTCTAGACATACAATTTATCATCCTCAAAGGAGATGCTTGCTGAGATATTAAGCTAAATTAGAACAGAAAATTTACCTGGGAGCACATTTTTCTCTCATTTCCATTTCACATAAACTAGAGTGTTCCTAGCATTTGTATTTTTCTATTCTTTGAAGCTCTTAAAGTTACACGAAGAAGAGACAGTGAATATGTGCTAAAGACATAGATAAAAGGAAAGTTATTTACAAATCCACTTTGCTGGGTTGAGGCTATATTGGGAAACTAGACTTGACCCTTTTTTTATGATTTTGATGGCAATCAAGAAAATAATATTGTAAGAATAAGAAAGTTTGCATATTGGCTAAAATCTTTCATAATTCGTTTTATTTAATTTCCAAAATACCACATATTAACATATACATTACATAGAGTGCCTCTTATTACCTATTTATATTAAAAGCATTTTATTTATTCATGTATAACATCATCCAGAAAAGTACACAAATCATAAATATATGGGCTAATAGGTTGTTATGAAATGATCACATGACCACTACCCAGATTACAAAACAGAATTCTGCCAGCACTCCAGAAACCCCATGAAACATTTTCTGGTTAATACCTCTCCATGTTTCCCAAGATTAACCATTATCTTGATTTTAAAACCATCTATTAGTTTTGATTGTTTTTGTACTAAATATAGTCAGATCTTTTTTATATCTGGCTTTTTTCACTTAGCATTTTGTTTATGAGATTCATTTGCATGAGTCCTCTAATAGCTATTAATTTTCTATACAGCATAGTAATTCATGGACTAAATATTACACAACTTATTTATTTTACTATTGATGGATAGCTGGATTGTTTCTAATTTTTAGCTATTGCAAATAATGTTGTGATAAAGATTCTTGTACTTGTCTTTTAACATAAATGTATACATTTCTATGATCTATATGACTAGGAGTGTAATTACCACTTCATAGGATATTCCTATGTTCAGCTTTGGTAGGAACTACCAAATAATTGGAAATAATATTTCAACCTTTAATGAATAAAGTGCTGCTATACTTGGATTTAAGTCTATAATTAAAATTTACCCCTGTATTCCTTACTTCTCTGTACTCTGCTTTTTCTTTTCTTTCTTATCTTTGTCAATGCAGGATTTTTGTTGTTGTTAACCATTCCAGTTTTCTCCTTTACTAGCTTTTCAAAAAATATTTTTTTATTCATCTTCAATGGTTACCCAAGAAATTACATCCTGAATTCTTGGTTTAATACAGTGATACCATTTAGTACTTTCATCACTTTCTGAACAATTTGTCTTTTTTAAAAACTCTTGACCTCTTGAGCAATTGTTGAGATGAATAGTTCTACATTTTAAACCCCTAAATCCAACACCATCATTATCATTGCCATTATCATTAACATCATCATGACACAGATTCTGCACTGGTTACCAAATTGTCGGAGGCTGGTAAGATGGAATACCCACAAACACATGTTACATGAAGCAAACATATTACACGTAGGCAGCAAGGGATAACAGAAGCCAGGGATTCATCATCAACTACAGCTCAGCAAAGCTCTCTGGGATGGATGGAGTCTCATCTGTACAAGCCCCACTTGCACTACAGCTGAAGGACCTTGGAAAGCAGCCTGCTCTGGGTTTGATACCTAGGTAGTATATGACTTGCTGGAATAATGTGTTGAAGAACATCCTGTTTTGGGGGTAGGGGGCACTGTCACAAACTGGCTGTTCCAGCCAATTCCTCCCTATCTCAGATGTTGCATTCCTAGCACATTCTACAGTTACTCTTTAGTTACTACAAGCAAGAAAAGGTGGAGAGCTGGGTTGGTCCAAGGCCACCTGGAGAACTGTCCTGCAACCATCATCATGATGGTAGGCAAGACTGTGCTTTCTATTCATGTTCATTACTTTCTGAAATTGTTTGTTTTCCTTTGTAATTATTTTTCTTTTAATAATTCCCCTTAATTAAGTATTTCTTTTAGTTTCAATCTGTTAATGACAAATGCTATTTTTTTAAATCACCTTTATTTCACAATCTAATTTTGCTGAATACAGAATTTTAGGTTAACAGTTATTTTCCTTTAGCACTTTAAAATTGTCACTTAATAGTCTTCTGGCTTCCATTGCTTCTGTTGAAAAGAAAACCATCAGTCTTACTGTTGCTTCATTGAGAGTAGAAGGTATTTTTTTTCTGATTGTTCTTGAAGATTATTTCTTTAAATTTGGTTTTGAAAAGTCTTACTATGTCTTGCCCAGGTATGATTTTATTAGTACTTTCCATTTTTAGTTTCTAGAGAGTCGTAATCTGTAGCTCTCTCTATTTTTTTTATCACTTCTGACAAATTTTAACAAGTGTCTCCAAATACATCATCTCTCCCTTACCCCATTTCTTTCCTCTTCTGCTGGGTCTCTAATTAGATGTTTTAACAATCTAATGTCTCTTAGCTATGTTACATGTTTTCTATCCTTTATTGCTTTCCATGCTTCGATTTGAATATTTGTGAATGACCTGTATTCCCTGTTACCTTCTCTCTTTTCCAGTCTAATTTTCTATTAAACCAATAGTCAGTATCTTAATTTAGGTATAATATTTTTAGTTTTTTAATTTCCGTATAATTCTGATTTAAAATATATTCAGTATGCAGGTTAAGTTTCAGTTTTTCATTTTTGAAAAATTTATCAGTCACATTTATTTTAAAATCCATGTATAAGAACTCTAGTACCTAGATTGCCTTCGAGTCTATCACTATTGTTTTTTGCCCCTCCTCGGTTTTCAATCCCTTGATGAATCTTTGATTGAGTACCAGACATTGTTTATGAAGCCTTGTAAAGATTATTAGGAGCACTGGACAATGTTATCTCTTACTAAAAAGGGATTCCTTTTGCTTTCTGACATGCAGTGAAAGTAGGGATAAATTGCCATAATTTGATTTGGGATTAAATTTGTGCAGAATTGGATTTGAGTCTTTTTCTAGGGTAGATCAATGTTCAGATCAAGTTGCTCCCAACTTGCAGCAATTCCAGAATCCTATATGTGTTTGCCAAGGTCACCCTCCCTTGGCAAACTCTGAGTTCTCATTTTTGTTAACTCTAATCTGCAGTCCTCCAGCCTCGGCGTCCCAGAGTGCTAGGATTACAGCAATCCATCAAATTGCTAAAAGTTCTGTACTTACCTAACATTTTGCATAGTTTATTAGCCTTTTGGCAATAAAGCTACTTAGAAATTTGTAAATGCCTCATTAGGACAAGTAACATAGTATGTGTGTTTAGCTTGACAAATTTTTTCCTCTTTGGGATTGTTGTCCAAAGAACAAGAGAGTACTTGTATGCTCAGTACACCTAAACTCGTGAGTTTTGCCAAACCCTCAGGACTTCTGAAAGCTCATCAAATATTCTATTTTTTTCTATTAATAGCTGGTTTTTTGCTTAGTTTCTTAGCCTCTCTTCCACGCGTAGATTAGGAATTGGCACATGACTTGTGGGAAAAGTATAGCTCAACTCTGTCAGTCTCACTTCAATGAGCTTTTATTCTCTCCTGAATTCTGACCCTTCAAGTCCTAATTGCATTGGTAGCTGTTTTCTCACTATTTTTGTTGGGACGTGTCTTTGCTACAAGCTATTTTACTACTATCAGAAGTAGTTCAATTCAATTAATTTATACTCTGAACTATTAAAGGAGTAAATTATATCAACAAACTGTTATCTGTTAGCTCAATTAAAAATAAGAAATAAAAGTTTTTATTTTGCCTTCAACTATTTATTCTTTGATGGTAGTCCTTTATGTAGATCTGAGTTTCTGACTCCTATCATTTTCCTTCTCTCTGAAAAATTTCTTTTAACATTTTTTGCAAGGCATATATACTGGCAAAAAATTTCTTCAACTTTTTTTTGAAAAAGACTTTATTTCTCCTCTTCCACTTTTGAAGAATAATTTCTCAGGGCACATAATTCTAGGTTGATGGGTTTTTTTCTTTCAACGGTTTAAATATTTTACTCTACTCTCTTCCTGCTTGTTTGATTTTTGAGAAGAAGTAGGATGTTATTCTTATCTTTGCTTCTGTAAGAGTAAAGTATTTTTTTCTCCTGGGTTCTTTCAAAATTTCTTCATCCCTAATTTTCTGAAATTTAAATATGTCATGCCTGGGTACACCTAGGTGTAGTTTTGTTTTGTTTTGTTTTTGGCATTTTTCCAGCTTGGTTTTCTCTGGGCTTCCTGAATCTGTGGTTTGGTCTTTGACATTAATTTGAAGAAATTCTCAGTCATTTTTCCTCAAGTTTTGCATCTCTTCCTGTTTCTCGTTCTGGTATTCAAATTATACATATTTGTACCTTTTGTAGTTGTTCCATAGTTTTTGGATATTGTCTTCTTTTTTTCAGTCTCTTTTCTCTTTGCTTTTTAATTTCTATTAATATTTCTTCAAGGTGAGAGATTCTTTCCTCAGTCTATCAAAAGCATTCTTCATTTTTGTTACAGTGTTTTTGATCTCTAGCATTTCTATTGGATTCTCTCTTAAAATTTCCATCTCCCTTTTTGCTTTATCCATCCTTTCTTGCCATTCATTTTGTTGTCTACTTTTCTCATTAAATGATATAAACCATAGTTTTTTAAATTCCTGGTCTGACACTTTCAACATTCCTGCCATATTTAACTCTGATTCCGATGTTTCTTCAGTCTCTCCAAACTATATTTTTTGCCCTTTTGTAATTTTTTGTTGAAAGGTGGTCACAATGTACTTGGTAAAATGAACCATGGTAATTAGATTTTAGCAATGTAGTGGTAAGATGTGAGGGGAGGGAAGGGTTCTACGGTACGGCCTATGATTAAGTCTCGGTCTTTTGATGAACCTGTGTCTCTGAACTGTAAATGTCACAAGTGCTACTCAGTACCATGCCCCCCCCACTCCCCTTAGGTGTGAGAGGATGTCCAGAGGGTCCTGGATTTAAATATTTTCCTTTCCCCTTCCCTCAGGTATGTTAGACTCTGATAAAATCCCAGGCTCTGGTACAATAGTGTCTCTGGATGGCAGGGCTTTTATTAAAAAAAAAAACCGGGATGCTCTAGACTATTTCAAAATGGTTCTGTTCCCCACTCCCTGCTGAAAGCATGGGGGGATTCTTTCTCTGATATCACCTATGAGGATCCAGCAGAGCTCCGGGAGGTGAACCTCACAGCATTGCGGAGGCCTCCCTGTGACTGAGTCCCCTTGGTGTTTCTCTCACACACTGTCTGCACTAAGCCTCCAGCAATTTATCAACTGCAGTTTGGCCTTTTCTAACCTGGTGCTGGTTCCCTCAGAGATTTCTGGTCAGGAGTTTCTGTCTGGCAAATTGTGGTTCTTTGTATTTGCCTGTTCGCCTCTCTGATTTGGGGGGCAGTTGTATAAATTGTGACTCCTCCACTTCTCAAATTAATCTAAGAATCGTTGATTTTTCAATTTGTTCAGATTTTTACTTTTTTGTAGTATTCAGTGGTAAATTCTATGGTTGTTATATGCCTGACCAG